>JACEFZ010000614.1:0-135511 GCA_014155875.1 Cepaea nemoralis
CTGTATAATTGAAAATTTCATATTCTACCCCCTTCCTGGGATTAAACAAAAGGTTTTTGCCAGCAAAAACCGGGGAGGGGGGTTTAAGTGAGCTTTTTAAAAATTTTGTCCTGTAGGTGAGGAAGTAGAATGATCTCTGGATGCGGGGGAAAAAATATTGTGCCCCCAAACCCTTCATAAATGGTAGTTTGGATACTGGGGCTCTCCTCTTCCCTGAAAAATTTGTTGTTGTTGTCACAGCCTGGAGACTTCCCTTTCTTCAGACTTCTTATTGTTGGCTGTACTTCCTCTAGAAAGGTTCTGTTTGTTCTCTTCACTTTCGTGTACATTATATTCCATTTTTGACATTTAAAAACACATTTCTCCACATTGCTCCTTCCATCTTTCTAGCATCTTTTGCTTTTTGTTACAATGTTGCCAGTCGTATAATTTATTACATGGTGGCCTGAATTCGCCTGTAATGTTACAATTTCCTTTAATAAGTCTCCAATTTTTTCCTTATATCTAGAGATACTCTACTGCAAGTACTCATTACAAACTATTACTACTTCTTCTGCAATCAACATTTGCTATGCATGGTGCACGGCATCCATTGTAGTGTGTAGATGTTCACTTTCTAGTCCCATACTACTTGTGTCAACATCTTCTGACTTCGACTACAAACTTCTTCATGTCTTCTTTGATAGCCCTTCTCATTTTTCTGGTAAAGTTTTTACATATCGGGGAATTTGTATCTATCCCTGTTTGCTTAAGGTTCTCTTTCTTCTATTAGCTTGAAGAATTCCTCTTTGATATGTCCCTGCTTCTTGTACCTTCCTGTAGGAATCATGTTCTTGTTGATGAGATTTGACTATTTCTCTAGAAAGAATGTAGCACTGTACATAAAACAATGTGAAGAACATAGTATCATAAATAAATCATTGCCAAATCATTGTATTATAAATAAAGAACATAACAAATAAAACAATGTAAAGTACACAGCACTATAAATAAAACGTCAAGAACATATCACTATAAATAAAACAAGGTCAAGAACATATCATTACAAATAAAACAAGGTCAAGAACATATCACTACAAATAAAACCATGTCAAGAACATATCACTATAAATAAAACCATGTCAAGAACATATCACTATAAATAAAACCATGTCAAGAACATATCACTACAAATAAAACCATGTCAAGAACATATCACTATAAATAAAACCATGTCAAGAACATATCACTACAAATAAAACCATGTCAAGAACATATCACTATAAATAAAACCATGTCAAGAACATATCACTATAAATAAAACCATGTCAAGAATGTAGCACTATAAATAAAACCGTGTCAAGAATGTAGCACTATAAATAAAACCATGTCAAGAATGTAGCACTATAAATAAAACCGTATCCAGAACGTAGCACTTCACTTACCGTCACTGCAGTGTGGGCCACGATAACGAGCCTGGCATCCCTGCAGGCATGAACCATCAATATGATGACAGATTGCAAGGCCAGGGTGCGGCAACGCACAGAATTCAGGGCAGGTTGTGCTACAGTTTGCGCCATAGTACCCGTTGCTGCACGCTGAATGATAAGCAGAACATGACAAATGTGGTGAATCTGATTTTCTATCAAGAAAACTAACGCTATTATTATCCACAGGTGATCTGTCATGATTTTTCCCAAGTGGAACCAGATGAAGAAATGAGTTGAGCTAAGAACCAACATTACTGCACATTTCCATATGCACACCGTCCCCTCGTTCAACAACCAGTGAAGAGTCATACTACTAATCATTCTCACCACTATCTGATTGAAAGTTCTCCTGGTCTTCCCTCTCAGTTTTGAGATTCTTCACGAACCCTTGCAATATCATTCTTTCCACATATGGGTTCTCAGTCTGTTCCCCCGCCTTCTCCACCTGGTCCCACAGGTGCTCGACCACCTCTCCCTTGTCCATAGATAATCTACCACCAAGAGGTGCAGTCCCTGCCAGCCTATCAGTATGTTTATTTCCCAGCATTCCCACATACAAGGGTAAACAATCCATACAATTCTCACAAATTGTGACCTCTGAAGCAAGTATAGCCATTCCACATGAAACGTTCCTTTCTCCACCTTACTTAGCATACTCCTTGAGTACCAGACAAAATGATAAGCTAGATGAGACAGTTAATTTACACTTAGAGAAAACTATAAACCAGGGAAGTTCACTTCTTTTTCCACCCTTTATTCCCCTTTGGGGTGTAGGACCTCAATCAACCGCCCCAAGGAGTCCCATCCTTAGCCATTCCACATGAAACGTTCCTTTCTCCACCTTACTTAGCATACTCCTTGAGTACCAGACAAAATGATAAGCTAGATGAGACAGTTAATTTACACTTAGAGAAAACTATAAACCAGGAAAGTTCACTTCTTTTTCCACCCTTTATTCCCCTTTGGGGTGTAGGACCTCAATCAACCGCCCCAAGGAGTCCCATCCTTAGCTACCCCATGCAGCTCCACCCATGTCCTCCCCAAGTTAAGTTGTTAACGTTCAGTTCAGTTCAGTTATCAGTTGGGGTATCTTCGTTGCACTCCGGACATGTCCATAGGTGCTCAGATCCTCCCCCCAGCATATGCATCAGCGTCCGGTGGCTAATAGTGCCAGTTCTGTGTTGGTTGACGAGGCGCTTTGTTTTCCCGATGTACCTCTCGCGTCTGGCTGTGCCGATTCTTACTCCCAGGTCTTTCATCCTGGACAGCGATGTGGAATCATTGACGTCAAAGTCCTCTGTTCTCGCCATATCTTTAAGGACGTTAATAACATCGGCACGATCCATGGGCTGGCCATCTACAGGGGGTGCAGAGCCAGCCAGTTTGTCAGCTCGTTCATTTCCCTCGACTCCCGCATGTCCCGGGACGAAGATGAAGGTGACTTTACGGACAACAGACTTCCGCAGCGATTCAGTCCACTGTCTACGTACCGATCCAGCTTCGACCTTCTGAATCATGCTCATTGAATCACTAGTACACACACGTTGGTATAATGCTGTGACTCCAGCCATATGAAGGCCTGTGTAACTGCCATCACCTCCATCGTCATGCTGCTCGTAGTCATAGAGTGGGCACCACTGGATTCTTGAACGGTTCGGCCCGCTGAACGGGCTGTAAATGCCCACGCACTTCTCTGCTGCTTTACCACAGATCCATCTGTATAGATGAGCACTTCGGGGCTATCTGAGTGTTTAACGTTTTTGTTAACGTTATCTAGCAACAATAACACAAACCAGATATCATCAGACTGGAGACATCTGCAGAGCAGGTTACTTCTAATTCAGAATGCATGAAACAAGAGACTATGCTTCTTGTAGTGACTTGTCCTCGAGCAAAACATGATTCCCTCTGCGTGTCTCTCCAAGCATTGCCAAATGTCATTAGTTTTTGGATGTTCTTTTCTAATTTTTCATTTGAACATTTCTTGTTTGATGTTTCAAATGCCAAAACAATTTTCTAACATTATTGTGGCGTCCTCCTGAAAACTCAAGCCTCGCTTTCTGGTTGGAATGAAAAGTCATGCAGGAAGGGTTCCAGAGAAAATTATCTTGCATACCTTCAGTACACATTGGGCCGCGATATCCAGCCTCACATCCTTGGAGACATGCACCATCAATGTGGTGACACACCCGTTGGTTGGGATCACTCGCTGCACAGAATTCAGGGCAGGCTCTGCTGCATTTTTCACCATAATATCCGTTCTCACATCCTAATGAAAACACAAATGTAAATAGAAGAATTTTAATGCTGTGTTCTGTCATGTTGTGGCAATAAAAAAATAATTTAGTTGCATGTCCTTCACAGGACGTAGCAATCAACCCCAGCATTTTGGCTGTTCGTGATTCCTGGGCAAGTTTTTACATTTAGTAGTTTGCCATTGCTTTCTGAACGACTGGCACCAATCCCTTTTTCGAAAAAACCAGCACCGCTGTGTTTCGAACCTGGGTATACAGGATTATGAATCACGTCGTAACCCCTTTTCCACGGAGATCGATAATAGCATGATACATAAAACAGTGGCAACAATGTAGCACACTAAATTCAACACTGTAAAGAAAATATCACTATACATAAAAGAATGTCAAAAAAGTTGCACAACAAAAAACAATATCAAGACAGAACCACCATAATAAAACAATATCAAGATAGAACCACAATAATAAAACAATATCAAGACAGAACCACTATAATAAAACAATATCAAAATAATACCACTATAATAAAGCAATATCAAGACAGAACCACTATAATAAAACAATATCAAGACATTACCACTATAATAAAACAATATCAAGACAGTACCACTATAACAAAACAATATCAAGACAGAACCACTATAATAAAACAATATCAAGACAGAACCACTATAATAAAACAATATCAAAATAATACCACTATAATAAAACAATATCAAGACAGAACCACTATAATAAAACAATATCAAAATAATACCACTATAATAAAACAATATCAAGACAGTCATCATCATCATCATCATCAAGTGCCGTGCCGGCTGGCGTAGGCTTTCATGGCTCTCCATAGATCTCGGTCTTTGGTTTTCTGGATCAACTCTGCTGCTGATATTCCTCCATGCCACCGTCTCAATCCATCAAGCATCACTTCTCTTGGTCTACCTTTGCCCCTCTTCCCCTCGATCTTTCCAGTTGTTACGATGTTCTCCAATGCCTCTCTTCTCATCACATGACCGAGGAAAGCTGTTTGTCTCTGTCTTATTGTTGTATATAATGTTCTAGTTTCATTAGCCTCTTTCAGGCAGTCGTCGTTAGTTACTCTGGCAGTCCAAGGAATTCGCAACATTCGTCTCAGGAACCACATCTCTGTTGCTTCTAATTTCTTCTTAATTTGTTCATTTACATTCCAAGATTCACTGCCATACAGCAAAACTGGTTCTACATAGCATTTCAGCACTCTCTTTCTTACATTCAGTGACTAGTGACTTATTGCATAAGATACTCTTCATTTTATGAAATGCGGCTTTTGCCTGCCCTATTCTGCTCCTAATCTCTGTTGTACATCTTCCATCTGATGTTATAAATGCCCCTAGGTATCTAAAATTATCAACTTGGTTAAGGATTTTCCCTTCTATTTCTATGTCACATTTTGGTGTCACCATTTTCTTTGATATTACCATTGTTACTGTTTTCTTGATATTCAAGTTGAGTCCTTTCCTTGCACTCTCTGTTACTACAACGTCTAATAATTGTTGTAGGTCTGTTGAATTATCCGCCACCAATACTGTGTCATCTGCATAGCGTATATTATTTATATTATAACCTCCAACTAGTATTCCTGGCATCTCTTTGATCTCTCTCATTATTACTTCGCTATACAGGGAGAAAAGATCTGGTGACAAGACACACCCTTGTCGTACTCCTAGCTTTATCTGTTCGTAACTACCCTCTTTATTTCCCATTTTAATTGCTGCTACTTGGTTCCAGTAAATATTCTTTATTATCTTAAATCTTTTCCATCAGTGTTGATATCTTCCAACATTTTAATCAGTTCATCATGTTTTACTTTATCAAATGCCTTAGTATAATCTATGAAGCACAAATATATGTCTCTCTGTTTCTCTATTGACCTTTCTATTAGTGTCCGCAATGTATAAATTGCATTATTTGTGCCCTTTCCTTCCACAAATCCATACTGTTCTTCACTAATTTCCATTTTTATTTTCTTTTTGGTTCTTCTCATTATGATTCTGAGTAGAAGCTTAGTGATATGGTTTATAAGGTTAATTGTACGAAAATCTTCACAATCAATTGCTCCTGGTCTTTTTGGTATAGCTATAAATACAGATTTCAGCATATCACTGGGTAAATATCCACTGCTGTAAATATCATTCAACATTTTGGTTAATATATCTACTCCAAATTCTCCCAATACTTCTAATTCTTCTATTGTGATTTCATCTGGCCCAGCTGTTTTTCCTTTCTTCATACGTTTCATAGCTGTCAGCGACTTCTTCTTTCAGAATAGGTGGACCTTCTAAGTTACTATCTTCTGTTAATTCTGCCCTTTCTCCTTCATATAATTCTCTTATATACTCATTCCACCTCTTCATTATAGCATCTTCCTCTAATATTATCTTTCCTGTTTTTGATTTCAAACACCCTGTATTTATTCTTATTTTTTTTCCTGTAAGCTCACTGATTTGTCTGTGCATATGTTTTGTATCTTTAATGGAATTTAATTCAATTTTTTTGCATTGCTCGTTTAACCAACTTTCTTTAGCCTTCCCACATTTATCTTTTATTTCTTTATTTATCTTAGCGTATTCTTGTTTGTCATTTTTATACTGTTTTCTTTTGTCCATCAGGTTTAAGATATCTTCATTCATCCATTTTTTCTTAGCTATTTTGCCTCTCTCTGGTAATACTTCTTTGCTAGTTTGATGAATGGAGTCCCTTAACATTTCCCATTGTTCATCTATACTCTGTATTTTAGTTATTGCATTGTACCTATTTTTCACAGTCACTCTGTATTGTTCTTGCATTTCTTTATCTATTTTTAGAACCTCTTTATTAAGTCTCATGTTCTTAACCATTTTTTTTCCCTCTTTTTAATCTTACTTTTATTTGTCCACATAGTGGTACATGATCACTATTACAGTCAGCACCAGGTATTGTCTTTACATTAATTAAAGCATTTCTAAATCTTTTATTAATTAGTATGTAGTCAATTTGGTTGCGTATTTTCTTATCAGGGCTTATCCATGTGTAC
This sequence comes from Cepaea nemoralis, assembly GCA_014155875.1. NCBI lineage: Eukaryota > Metazoa > Mollusca > Gastropoda > Stylommatophora > Helicidae > Cepaea > Cepaea nemoralis. The sequence goes on from JACEFZ010000614.1 coordinate 6,774, forward strand.
AGTCGTCTTTTATGGTGTTTAAACCATGTGTTTCCAATTATCATATCATTGATATTTGCCCATTCTATTAGCTTTTCCCCTCTTTCATTTCTTGTACCTAAACCATAATTCCCCACTACATCCTCCATTTTTCCCTTTCCTACTTTTGCATTAAAATCACCAAGTATTATCTTTATTTCTTGTGATCCAATTTGAGCCATCGCCATTTCTATTTCGTCGTAAAAGTGTTGTATTTCTTCATCACTACTGCTTGCTGTTGGTGCATAAACTTGTATAATATTTATGTCTATTGGTTTGCCTTTGATTTTTACCATAATAACTCTATCTGAAATACACCAGTATCCATTAATTGACTTGGCTGTTTTTTCATCTAATATTATTCCTACCCCTTTCTCATGTGTCTCCCCTCCAGAATAAATTATTGTGTGATTGTCAGCTATAATTTTGCCCGATCCCTTCCATCTCATCTCACTAACGCCTAGTATATTCATTTTCATGCTATCCATCTCTCTTAGAACATTGGTCAACTTTCCTAGCTCATTTAATGTCCTAACATTCCATGTTCCTACTCTAAATTTATTTATTTTAGTTAAGATTTTGCCATCAGTAGCTGGATGACGGTCTGGTGTCACCTGTGGCTCATGACTGTCCCTACCGGACGAGGATGCCCTAAGACAGCCATTAACGTCCTTCACTAACCTTGATTTATGTTTTGCCATGAAGTCTTGGGAAGATAATGTGGTGGTTTCCCCTTGCCTTCCACATTCACATGGTGGTCTTTTTACCTCTGCTTTTGACAGACATTTCCGACTGCAAGGACAAGTGAGTGCCCTGCTCTGCTCAGCTGCAGAGTTGTCCACTTATTCCGGTGGATACTCGGTCCCCAGAGCTGTGTTAGCCACACCATAGTGTGTTTCCATCCTCTACCGCGTGGAGGTGCAGTTGGGATTTTCCCTTCATAAAGTTATGGTCTCTGACCAAAACTCTCCAGTACTTTTAGAGGACATCAAGACAGTACCACTATAATAAAACAATATCAAGACAGAACCACTATAATAAAACAATATCAAGACAGTACCACTATAATAAAACAATATCAAGACAGTACCACTATAATAAAACAATATCAAGACAGTACCACTATAATAAAACAATATCAAGACAGTACCACTATAATAAAACAATATCAAGACAGAACCACTATAATAAAACAATATCAAGACAGTACCACTATAATAAAACAATATCAAGACAGTACCACTATAATAAAACAATATCAAGACAGTACCACTATAATAAAACAATATCAAGACAGTACCACTATAATAAAACAATATCAAGACAGAACCACTATAATAAAACAATATCAAGACAGTACCACTATAATAAAACAATATCAAGACAGAACCACTATAATAAAACAATATCAAGACAGAACCACTATAATAAAACAATATCAAGACAGTACCACTATAATAAAACAATATCAAGACAGTACCACTATAATAAAACAATATCAAGACAGTACCACTATAATAAAACAATATCAAGACAGTACCACTATAACAAAACAATATCAAGACAGTACCACTATAATAAAACAATGTCAAGACAGTACCACTATAATAAAACAATGTCAAAAGCATAACACTATTAATGGCAACAACAGCATTTGTGCTATCATCGTAGTGCCATAACAATGAGATGAATAGAGAACAGCCAAGAGAATAGAGTTGGTGGGAGGGGTGGTCAAGAGAGAGGGGAAGAAGGGGAAATACGACTTTGCCAAGGTCAGTCACCACTGCTCCACGCTCGCTCAGTTAGCTTGCATCATATCACACATTCTAATGTCTACAAACTTTTGAAGGTATGTGAAAACAGGAATAGATAAGAATTTCATGCCACAATTTTAAATTTTTTATGAGATAACATACTGATTTCAATTCACTCAGCAGACAACGAGCCCAGGTGCTGAACTTACGTCAAACCCACTTCCGACCATGCACATATTATTAGTTCAGTTCACTACCAACTTCACTAACTCAACCACTACCCCAAGTTTAGGATGCCAAAATTACTAACAGTTATGCATAATTAATTCTCCCAGTAATCAATGAATGAAAGAAGAGCTGTACTTACGTTCATCACAGTGAACCCCTTTGTGACCAGGCAGACATCCCTGTGTGCAATCCCCAGATTTGTGATGACACACAGACAGGCTTGTGTTCATAGTCTGACAGTGTTCAGAGCAAGTAGAGCTGCAGCCTTTGCCATAGGTTCCTCTGTCACATTCTGGGTAGCGAAAGTTGTGTTATTTAAGAAAATCTGCTATAGTACATCTACACAAATATATAATGGATACACTTTCCTTCTTAGGAAAATCTTCTTTTTAGCATTTGCTCACTTTGAACTCAAACGTAGTCCATATACACTACTTGTAGTAGTGCTGGACTGAATTTTGCATGTGGCTTAGCTTTCTCTATTAACAGTGTCCCTCGCCATCAGGCCAACCCACTCCAATTTCAGAGGTACTTGTAATTTACATCCCCAAGTCAAGGACGGTAGGTCAACATTTTAATCCAAATGTCCGGTGTAGGGGTTGATCCCCTTGCCTCGACATTAGTACACTGGATGTTTAAGAAAACATGTCCTTATTCATTCGGCCATGCTGACCTACACAAGTAGTTAATATAACTAACATTTGTCTAAAACAACATGTTAAAACAACATAGATAGTGAGTTAATGTAACAACTGTCCAGGACAGGTTATATTAACATAACTGACATAAGGTCAGATGGAAGTCTAACTATCTGGGACAGAACATAAAGTAAAGATAGGGATACAATCAGATGGAAGTCTAACTATCTGGGACAGAACATAAAGTAAAGATAGGGATGCAGTCAGATGGAAGTCTAACTATCTGGGACAGAACATAAAGTAAAGATAGGGATGCAGTCAGATGAAGTCCTAACTATCTGGGACAGAACATACAGTAAAGACAGGGATGCAGTCAGATGGAAGTCTAACTATCTGGGACAGAACATACAGGTAAAGATAGTATACTAGTCAGATGGAAGTCTAAACTATCTGGGACAGACATACAGTAAAGACAGGGATGCAGTCAGATGGAAGTCTAACTATCTGGGACAGAACATACAGTAAAGACAGGGATGCAGTCAGATGGAAGTCTAACTATCTGGGACAGAACATACAGTAAAGACAGGTAGTCAGTCAGATGGAAGTCTAACTATCTGGGACAGAACTACGGTAAAGATAGGGATGCATGCTCGAGATGGAAGTCTAACTATCTGGGACAGAACATACAGTAAAGACAGGGATGCAGTCAGATGGAAGTCTAACTATCTGGGACAGAACATACAGTAAAGATAGGGGATGCAGTCAGATGGAAGTCTAACTATCTGGGACAGAACATACAGTAAAGATAGGGATGCAGTCAGATGGAAGTCTAACTATCTGGGACAGAACATACAGTAAAGACAGGGATGCAGTCAGATGGAAGTCTAACTATCTGGGACAGAACATAAAGTAAAGACAGGGATACAGTCAGATGGAAGTCTAACTATCTGGGACAGAACATACAGTAAAGACAGGGATGCAGTCAGATGGAAGTCTAACTATCTGGGACAGAACATAAAGTAAAGATAGGGATGCAGTCAGATGGAAGTCTAACTATCTGGGACAGAACATACAGTAAAGATGGGGATGCAGTCAGATGGAAGTCTAACTATCTGGGACAGAACATAAAGTAAAGATAGGGATGCAGTCAGATGGAAGTCTAACTATCTGGGACAGAACATACAGTAAAGATAGGGATGCAGTCAGATGGAAGTCTAACTATCTGGGACAGAACATACAGTAAAGATAGGGATGCAGTCAGATGGAAGTCTAACTATCTGGGACAGAACATAAAGTAAAGATAGGTATACAGTCAGATGGAAGTCTAACTATCTGGGACAGAACATAAAGTAAAGATAGGGATGCAGTCAGATGGAAGTCTAACTATCTGGGACAGAACATAAAGTAAAGATAGGTATACAGTCAGATGGAAGTCTAACTATCTGGGACAGAACATAAAGTAAAGATAGGTATACAGTCAGATGGAAGTCTAACTATCTGGGACAGAACATAAAGTAAGATAGGTATACAGTCAGATGGAAGTCTAACTATCTGGGACAGAACATACAGTAAAGATAGGGTATAGCAGTCAGATGGAAGTCTACTATCTGGGACAGAACATAAAGTAAAGATAGGGATGCAGTCAGATGGAAGTCTAACTATCTGGAGACAGAACATAAAGTAAAGATAGGTATACAGTCGATGGAAGTCTAACTATCTGGGACAGAACATACAGTAAAGATAGGTATACAGTCAGATGGAAGTCTAACTATCTGGGACAGAACATTAAAGTAAAGATAGGGATTCAGTCAGATGGAAGTCTAAACTATCTGGGACAGAACATAAAGTAAAGATAGGTATACAGTCAGATGGAAGTCTAACTATCTGGGACAGAACATAAAGTAAAGATAGGGATTACAGTCAGATGGAAGTCTAACTATCTGGGACAGAACATATACAGTAAAGATACGGGATGCAGTCAGATGGAAGTCTAACTATCTGGGACAGAACATAAAATGAGATAGGGAATAGCAGTCAGATGGAAGTCTAACTATCTGGGACAGAACATACAGTAAAGATAGGGTATGACAGTCAGATGGAAGTCTACTATCTGGGACAGAACATACATGTAAAGATAGGGTATACAGTCAGATGGAAGTCTAACTATCTGGGGACAGAACATAAAGTAAAGATAGGTATACAGTCAGATGGAAGTCTAACTATCTGGGACAGAACATAAAGTAAAGATAGGTATACAGTCAGATGGAAGTCTAACTATCTGGGACAGAACATAAGTAAAGATAGGTATACAGTCAGATGGAAGTCTAACTATCTGGGACAGAACATAAAGTAAAGATCAGGTATTACAGTCAGATGGAAGTCTAACTATCTGGGACAGAACATAAGTAAAGATAGGTATACAGTCAGATGGAAGTCTAACTATCTGGGACAGAACATAAAAGTAAAGATAGGTATACAGTCAGATGGAAGTCTAACTATCTGGGACAGAAACATACAGTAAAGATAGGGATGCAGTCAGATGGAAGTCTAACTATCTGGGACAGAACATACAGTAAAGATAGGTATAAGTCAATGAAATAACTATTTGGAAGAATAAAAACAGGGAGCTCAATGAGATAGTATGGGCAGAAAAGTAAAATAGGTAAAATCAGAGGAACTAATACGGGACAGAAAAGTAAAGATAGGGATAAGTCAGATGGAATTTAAATTTTGGGGAAAAAAAAAGTAAATCAGGGGAAGTCAGATGGAAGTAACTATCTGGGCATCAGAAGAATCAACTATTTGGACAGAACATACAGTAAAAAATAGGGAAAAGAGGAAGTTAATAGGTAGGACAGAACATGGAAGTCAAGATAGCTGGGACAGAAGATAATAAACGGGAGAACATGGAAGTAAGATAGGTATACAAGATGGAAGTCAAAATAGGGACAGAACAAGTAAAGATAACTATTGGAGAGAAAATAAAGCTGGGACAGAACATAGAGAAACAATCTGGGACAAAACGAAAGTAGGAGCAGAGATGGAAGAACTATCTGGGACAGAACATAAAGTAAAGGGAAAAATGGAATTAAATCTGGGACAGAACATAAAGTAAAGATAGGTATACAGTCAGATGGAAGTCTAACTATCTGGACAGAACATAAAGTAAAGATAGGTATACAGTCAGATGGAAGTCTAACTATCTGGGACAGAACATAAAGTAAAGATAGGTATACAGTCAGATGGAAGTCTAACTATCTGGGACAGAACATACAGTAAAGATAGGTATACAGTCAGATGGAAGTCTAACTATCTGGGACAGAACATAAGTAAAGATAGTGTATTACAGTCAGATGGAAGTCTAACTATCTGGGACAGAACATACAGTAAAGATAGGTATACAGTCAGATGGAAGTCTAACTATCTGGGACAGAACATTAAAGTAAAGATAGGGATGGGATCAGTCGATGGAAGTCTAACTATCTGGGACAGAACATACAGTAAAGATAGGGATGCAGTCAGATGGAAGTCTAACTATCTGGGACAGAACATACAGTAAAGATAGGTATACAGTCAGATGGAAGTCTAACTATCTGGGACAGAACATAAAGTAAAGACAGGGATGCAGTCAGATGGAAGTCTAACTATCTGGGACAGAACATACAGTAAAGATAGGTATACAGTCAGATGGAAGTCTAACTATCTGGGACAGAACATAAAGTAAAGATAGGTATACAGTCAGATGGAAGTCTAACTATCTGGGACAGAACATAAAGTAAAGATAGGTATACAGTCAGATGGAAGTCTAACTATCTGGGACAGAACATAAAGTAAAGATAGGTATACAGTCAGATGGAAGTCTAACTATCTGGGACAGAACATAAAGTAAAGATAGGTATACAGTCAGATGGAAGTCTAACTATCTGGGACAGAACATACAGTAAAGATAGGTATACAGTCAGATGGAAGTCTAACTATCTGGGACAGAACATAAAGTAAAGATAGGGATGCAGTCAGATGGAAGTCTAACTATCTGGGACAGAACATAAAGTAAAGATAGGGATGCAGTCAGATGGAAGTCTAACTATCTGGGACAGAACATACAGTAAAGATAGGTATACAGTCAGATGGAAGTCTAACTATCTGGGACAGAACATAAGTAAAGACAGGGATGCAGTCAGATGGAAGTCTAACTATCTGGGACAGAACATACAGTAAAGATAGGTATACAGTCAGATGGAAGTCTAACTATCTGGGACAGAACATAAAGTAAAGATAGGGATGCAGTCAGATGGAAGTCTAACTATCTGGGACAGAACATATTAAAGAAAAGACAAGGATGCAGTCAGATGGAAGTCTAACTATCTGGGACAGAACATATTAAAGTAAAGACAGGGATAGGTTCAGATGGAAGTCTTAACTGTCTGGGACAGAACATATTAAAGTAAAGACAGGGATACAGTGAGATGCATGTCTAACTGTCTGGGACAGAACATATTAAAGTAAAGACAGGGATACAGTCAGACGCATGTCTAACTGTCTGGGACAGAACATATTAAAGTAAAGACAGGGATACAGTCAGACGCAAGTCTAACTGTCTGGGACAGAACATGTTAAAGTAAAGACAGGGATAGGTTCAGATGGAAGTCTAACTGTCTGGGATAGAACATATTAAAATAATGACAGATGCAAGTCACATGGTTTGGTCAAGTAACAACATAACTACACAACAATTTGAGAGTAAACACCACAGCATATGAAGAACACACAATAGCTCACTCCTGATGTCTCTTCTGAACTTGACCTGAAAGCAAGGATACAGAGGAAAGAAAAAAACAGTAAGTCCCCTCTATGGGAAAATGTACAACACATTCTACCAGCAACCAAAGAATCAAAGAACAGCTGTCTTACGTTTATCACAGTGAACACCTGCATGTCCAGGCAGACATCCCTGTGTGCATATTCCAGATCTGTGATGGCAGACGGGTTGGCTGGTGTCCATATTCTTACAGTGTTGTGGACAGTCAGAGTTGCAGTGGGGACCGTAGGTTTCTCTGTTACATTCTGTGTGGAGAAAGTTGTGTCACTTGAGATAATCTGCTATGGTTCACCCTGCACAAACATATGATGGTTACATTTTAACACTTTCCCTCAAAGACAGTTCAGTAATGAATGTCTAAGTCTCAAGGAGTTAATATAAAAGCAGTGGGATAACATTTTAAAACAGCACAGATAAATGAGCTGTATTATCAGTTGTCTGAGATAGAACATATTAAAACAACAGCACTGTTACAGTGAGTTATAGTAGCAGCTGTCTGAGACAGAACAAGATATAATTATGTTAGAGTGGGTTACAGTAGAAGCTCTCTTAGATAAGAGTTAAACTATCAATATTAGGGTGGGTTACAGTAGCAGCTCTCTTAGATGTTAAACTATCAATATTAAGGTGGGTTACAGTAGCAGCTCTCTTAGATAAGAGTTAAACTATCGATATTAGGGTGGGTTACAGTAGCAGCTCTCTTAGATAAGAGTTAAACTATCAATATTAGGGTGGGTTACACTAGTAGCAGCTCTCTTAGATGTTAAACTATCAATATTAGGGTGGGTTACAGTAGCAGCTCTCTTAGATATGAGTTAAACTATCGATATTAGGGTGGGTTACAGTAGCAACTCTCTTAGATAAGAGTTAAACTATTGATATTAGGGTGGGTTACAGTAGCAGCTCTCTTAGATAAGAGTTAAACTATTGATATTAGGGTGGGTTACAGTAGCAGCTCTCTTAGATAAGAGTTAAACTATCGATATTACTTATTAGGGTGGGTTACAGTAGCAGCTTTCTTAGATAAGAGTTAAACTATCGATATTAGGGTGGGTTACAGTAGCAGCTTTCTTAGATAAGAGTTAAACTATCGATATTAGGGTGGGTTACAGAAGCAGCTCTCTTAGATAAGAGTTAAACTATCGATATTAGGGTGGGTTACAGTAGCAGCTCTCTTAGATAAGAGTTAAACTATCGATATTAGGGTGGGTTACAGTAGCAGCTCTCTTAGATAAGGGTTAAACTATCAATATTAGGGTGGGTTACAGTAGCAGCTTTCTTAGATAAGAGTTAAACTATCAATATTAAGGTGAGTTACAGTAGCAGCTCTCTTAGATAAGAGTTAAACTAACAATGTTAGAGTGGGTTACAGTAGCAGCTATCTTAGATAAGAGTTAAACTATCAATATTAAGGTGAGTTACAGTAGCAGCTCTCTTAGATAAGAGTTAAACTATCGATATTAGGGTGGATTACAGTAGCAGCTCTCTAAGATAAGAGTTAAACTATCAATATTAGGGTGGGTTACTGTATCAGCTCTATTAGATAAGAGCTAAACTATCAATGTTAGAGTGGGTTTCAGTATCAGCTCTCTTAGATAAGAGTTAAACTATCAATGTTAGAGAGGGTTGCAGTATCAGCTCTCTTAGATAAGAGTTTAACAATGTTGGAGTGGGTTGCAGTAGCAACTGTCTGAGACAGAACATGATAAGATCATGTGTAGATTGGGTTACAGTAGCAACTGTCTGAGACATAACATGGTAAGATCATGTGTAGAGTGGATAACAGAAGCAAGTGTCTGAGACAGAACATGATAAGAACATGTGTAGAGTGGGTTACAGTAGCAATTGTCTGAGATATAGCAAGTTAAGATAACATTAAAATAACATTGCTAGAGTGGTTTAAAATAATGTTGGAGAGGGTTACAATAGCAACTGTCAGAGACAGAACACATTAAAATAGATTTAAGTGATTTAAAATAATTGTTGGAGTGTGTTACAATAGCAACTGTCAGAGATAGAACACATTAAAATAATAACAATGTTAGAGTAATGTCGTGGAACAACACTTGATAAATGCTTAACATTATTGATAACCACAAGTAGAATGCATTTCAGCAACACAAGGTCTCTAACTTCAGCCCAGGCTTTGTACTAAGGAAAGGTATAACTTCATTTTACAAACCATTATCTAAAAAAGACGACATGTGCCAGTCATATTTCATAAACTTGTGTGGATTAATGCAAGTAAACACAGATTTCTGTTAAGCAACCTGTAGCAGAAAGTTTGCAGAGGGCTTAAACAGATGGCTCCCGTGAATCCTGAGAACATGTTAGATGCACCTGACACTGCATGAGGAAAATAGACATATACTACTCACTACCTGTGATGGGAAATCACCTCACAGACTAGAGCACTCGGTCACTGTTCATCCTGAACAGACCAGATTAGACTGTAGTGAGACAAATATTTCAGCCAACTTCGACTTCACTCACAGCAATATACTAGTATTTGATTAATCAGCAATAACATGGCTCGAGACACAGACATTCACTAGGGCATGTTTCCTTAGCGACTCAATGAACATGATCAAGAGGATAGAGGAGGGGTCGATCCGAAGAGAATGGTTGCTGCCTCTGAAGCGGTCTCGGCTGGCAAAGATTAGTTTCATCTTCGTGCCAGGTCATGCAAGATGTCACCGCCTCACCTTTAGAGATATTAATTAAAGGGCTGCAACTCCAGCCCAAGGGATAGAAGTGAGTCACTCGAGGCCCGAGTAATCTAGAGCCTTCTCGAAGGACTGGTCATTGAGTCCATGGTTCCGTGGACACTGATGTGGCCCGCCTATTGCGGGGTCCACGAGGAACTCGGACAGAGTTACCACCCGTGTCGGATTGGGACACGTGTGGACCGGCAGAGGACAGACGGACTTCAGAGAGGCAACAGGGCCTGCCTTAGAGGGACTCAATAGATATCAATAGATATATATATACATAGGCTAGATAGTTTGCTAGACTGTTGTATGATAACTATGTGTTTGATGTTAACTATCTGTGATATGTAATATAGCGCGGGAATGTTAACCCACTGCGCCAACGCACTGTATATTGAAATACAATAAATGTTCGATATCATAGCGAACAGAGTTATTGTTGCCTGTGTGAACCCGAGCTCAGATACCTAGGCATGAGCAAGACGATGACAGGCTTTTTGGGGGCTAGTTTTCCGGTTTTGGCATAAAATCTAATGTTACAGAACTATTAATTGCCATGTAAAATCACTAAATTAATTATATCAAATTGATTTTTGTACCACAAATTGTTAACTTTACAAGTTTAAATATTAGTAGCTATCTAGCGATAAAATAGAATTAATCTGAGTCCCTCAGCAGTGCCTCAGCAGTGTGTCTCTCATTATTGTGATTACGATAAACTATTTTTGACATGACTGTGACATTTTTTGACTGTTACTAATGTTTTCTCACTCTACGAGCAGATTGTTCCGCGAATAGTGGCGCGTGCAACCTATGTAACCCTTCCAACAGTGGCGAGAGTACAAGACAACATCGGCGAGTTCTGGGATTAAAAGCTAAGTTTCATATCATACCCATTGCAACTCTAAGCTGTACTTCTCACCATCCATCAATGTATCATTTTGTTTCGCATTGATTTGTTTGCATATTCATGACCTTGTAACCAACATAACCTTGCATTTTGATTTACACATTTAATAATTAAGGGAGATAACCAAATTTTCTACTCCCCAACATTTTTTCTAAGGGATTTAACTTTATAAACAGTACCAACAAGTAAAACACAAGATGCCTAGCTTAGATAAATGCATTGAGCAAGGAATAAAATTAGGTTATAAAGAAGAGAAACTGTCAGAATGGGCACAGAAAACGCACGCAGAAAACATCGCCCGTGAAGAAAGAGCGATTGAACGAGAGGAAAAACAAAGGCAAATGCAGATTGAGGCAGAAGGAAAAAAGATACAGATTGAGGCAGAAGAAAAGAAGATGCAGATGCAACTGCAGGCTCAAGAGAAACAGATGGAGCTTGAGGCGGCGGCCAAACTAGCCCAATTGAATGCCGATACACAAATAAACCTAAAGCAGATGGAGATTGATTCCAACGTAGAAATATCTACGAATAAACTAAAAAGCAAGGAAGAGGAACAGAAATATAACAAGTATAAAGGCCTCGTGAAGGCATTCTGCTCAGGAGACTCCATCAGCGCCTACTTGGAAAATTTTGAGTGTCTAATGTCCTACCATAAGAATATAAAATCAGATTGGGCATTCATTTTAATGAGAAACTTAGCTCTTGAACCTTTAAAAGTAATAGAGACAGTGCCACAGGAAATGCGAAAAGACTATGACTATTTAAAACAACGCATTCTCCAACATTTTTCTTTAGATACTGCAGGTTACCAACAACAATTTGCCAAATTATCTCCACAACCAAACTAAACCTTTATAGATTATGTCAGTACAGTCCAAGACGTGTGTACAAAGTGGATTAACTCGGCTAAAATGAACAACAGCCATGACAAACTTAAAGAGCTCATTATTATAGACAAAATAGTTAGTACCATCCCTACACCTTTTGCTAAGTTCTTAAAACAAATGGACTGTAAAAGCATTCAGGAAATCGAGTCCAAGGGGAATGCATTTTTCACAGCAAATAGAGACATTTTTCAGCTAAACATAAGTCACAACGATACAGCAGCAGCAGTAGTGAACACCAAATACTCGAAACAAACAGAGAGTAAATTTAAACCGCGCTCAAATGTCAGTAAACTAGTTAAATGCCAATATTGCAGTTTGAATCACGACAGTTACGCGATGTGCGACAAATCGCCTAACTATCCTCACCACCTCAAAATGATGGTGGAGAAGCAGAAGACTAAGCGCAATGCTTACCAGAGAGCGGTCAAATGTTTTTTTTGCAGGAGCTTTGGCCACTATAGTCGCTTCTGTGATGGCCGAAAGTTATTGAAACAGGCCAATGCTGCACTAGTGGAAACGTCGTCAGACGAAGAGATTGAATCACTGAATGATTGTGATAATCAAAACGACAATGTAAGTGAGCTTGGAAATGCTGTACAAATTATTGACACCATTACAGACAGTAAGTGTAATACCTGTACGAAGTTCCAACTTGACACACCATTACCATGTGGCCACACTATCCCTATTTCAAATGAAACAGCCAACGCTGCTTTGTCATCTACAGGCAAGCTAGTTTTTTCAACAAGGTTTGTAAATAACAAAAAGTGCACATTAATTCGGGATTCCGGCGCAACGCTCTGTGGGATTAAGAAAACATTAATAGACACTAAAGACTACACAGACAAACATGTGACTTGTCGCACATTCTCAGGCACTATAGAGAAATACCCCCTTGCTCTTGTCGAAATTCGAACACCGTTCATATCAGGACAACTATTGTGCGCTGTCCTTGAAAATCCAGTCGCTGATATTATACTTGGGAACCTGCCCAACATAAAACCATGCTCTGAAAAGGAAATCAGAGATTGGGAGCATAAAAACGGTATCCACCACCCAAACAGCGATTCTAAGGAGAAACACCATTCATGCTTGTCTCAATCTGCCAAAAGACCAAGGGAGACAACCACTGAGGTAATTCAGAAAGAATTCACCGAGGTGTACAATGCAGGGGCGGTCGAATCTGTGAGTGATACGACCAAATTAAAACCTCGAATTGAGGATGCTACCGATCTACCAAATACCAAGCCTGTAGATGTGCAACAAAACACACAACACACAAATGCAATAACACGACAGACAACCCATAAAACCAACACCGACCAACTGCAGGAATCACTAGAAATAATAGCACCAAACTTAACCAACACTAATTTTGGAAATGAACAGAAAGCAGATCCTACTCTTTCACCATACTTTAAATTAGTAGGACTCAAACCAAAATTAACTAAGAACGCATCGTGGACATTTAGGCTACAAAACAATATCTTAACTAGATTTTACACCACAAAGCAGACCACGATACAGCAAGTAGTGTTACCACAAGCACATCGAGACAAAGTTCTAAAAATAGCCCATGACTCCCCTTTTGGAGGTCATATGGGGTACGAAAAGACCAGGGCTAGGGTCCTGACCCAGTTTTATTGGCCAAAGTTTTGCCAAGATATAAAAACCTTTTGTAGATCTTGTGATATATGTCAGAAAACTGGTGAAAAAGGGAAAAAAACCCTACAGCAGAAGTCCAATCAACGACAACTGCCTCGAGGCCTTTCCAAATCGTGGCAGTTGACCTAGTAGGTCCGTTGAATCACATTTCAAATAAAGGGAATAGATATATTTTTACTCTTGTGGATGTATGTACGAGATGGCCAGAAATGCTTCCATTAAGATCTATCTCCTCTAAGGATGTGACGGACATATTATTAAATATTTTCTCCCGTTTTGGCTTCCCGGAGAAAATCATTTCTGATAGAGGAACCCAGTTCATATCGAATGCCACCCGATCGGTAACTAAGTTACTAGGCATCAAGCGACCGGCCGCAAATGGTATCTGCGAGAAACTAAATAGGGACCTGAAACATATGCTATCTAAAGTGACAGCTGAAAATCCAGCCGATTGGGACATACTTCTCCCAACGGTGCTGTTCGCATATAGAGAAGTCCCGCAATCAAGTACAGGGTTCTCTCCCTTCGAATTGATGTATGGAGCGAACCCAAGAGGACCTCTAACCATTTATAAAGAGATCATATCACAACCTGTAGATATCCAACTACCCATTTCTACCTATGATTTAGTCACTGACACCAGAGACAAAATCATTCGTTCCTGTATATTGGCCAGAACATCACTACTGGAGAAAGGTTTTTAATACAGGCAGTACGCCAACAGAGGTGCAAAAACAATTGTACTAAATCCAGGTCAGGATATTTTACTACTGCTACCTGACAAAAGAGATTTACTGTCAACCTCTTGGCAGGGACCTTTTAAGATTATTAGAAGAATTTCGGAAGTTGATTACGAAATCTCTTTAAATGGAAAGTTGAAAATATTCCATGTAAATATGTTGAAACCATACTATGCTAGACAGGACATTGAGACAAATGAACAGACGCAACGAACTGGTGACAGAGATGAAACGACAATTTCCCAACGGAATGACACCTCGACAAACGAAGCATCGTTAACGACACACTCTTACGACGACAAAAACGACGAAGACATATGGACATTACCGACAATCTGTGATATCGACAACGACGACAAATTTGACGACATATTGACAACGATTGATCTCGACGACGACGGCAATGACATTGAGCACAATTTACAAACAGTAACATCTGTGATACATCAGACAGACGTCGACAATACTGAAATCCCTGTACCGATTATGACTGACGACGGGAGTATAAATGACATACATATCTCTGACACTTTGACACAACAACAGCGACAAGACATTTTGACTCTCCTTGACGAGTATAAATCTATCTTTTCTAACAAACCTGGACGCACTGATAAAATAACACATTCAATTGTGCTGACAGATCTGACACCGGTCAAATGTGGACCATATTCTATTCCTCTCCATTACAGAGCAAATTTAGACAAAGAAATTTTAGATTTAGAGAGAAATGGAATAATTCAAAAATCGATGTCTCAATATTCTTCACCGATTGTCCTGGTGAAAAAGAAGGACCAGACAATCCGTTTGTGCATCGACTATAGAGTATTAAATACAAGAACCACAACGGATGCAGAGCCAATGAACAGCTGTGAAGATCTCATTTTAAATATGGCTCAATCATCCTTATTTTCCAAGACCGATTTAGCGAAAGGATATTGGCAAGTGCCACTACACCCTTCTTCTACACATATAAGAGCATTCGCAACACCCCTCGGTTTGTACGAATGGCTATATCTTCCATTTGGCCTCAAGAACGCACCGGCCACATTTGTTAGAACAAGATTATTATTACACGGAATTAAAGATGTGGTAGCCTATATTGATGATATATGCATCCATTCTTCTAATATGACTTCTCACTTACTTACCCTCAAACAAGTCTTCAACCAAATCTCTCTTTTTGGACTAACTATCAAACCTTCCAAGGTTGAATTAGGCTATACACAAATAGACTTCCTTGGTCATAGAATTTCTGAAGGCAAATTGTTGACAGATGAGAAAATTGTTTCCAAGATTCTTAATCTAGAAGTGCCTACCACAAAGAAACAAATTAGAAGTTTACTAGGCCTTATTAACTATTATTCTAAATTTATTCCACATTGGGCAGAACTCACCTCAGTCTTTTCTGATATGTTAACTAAAGATCATCCATCAAAAATTTGTAAAAGTACCAGCTTAGACGATGCAATGTGTAGATTGAAACATATTTTTTCTAATCCACCAGTCTTACGATTACCCAACATAAATTTACCCTTTATTTTGACCACAGATGCGAGTGCTATCGCAATAGGAGGATGTTTAATGCAGGAAGTGGATGGAGTGAGACACCCGATTCTCTACGTAAGCCGCAAACTAAAGAAGGCAGAGACCCGGTATGCCACAGTGGAATTGGAGGCTTTAAGCCTACTGTTTTGTATATTGAGATTATCTAAGTTCCTCTTGGGTAGTCACTTTGTCGTGCTCACTGACAGTTCGCCATTATTGGTCCTTAACCATGGGTCACCTAAAAACCATCGTTTGAAAAGATGGTGTCTTCTTCTTCAAGATTTCGACTTCGAAATCCGCCATATCAAAGGCACGGACAACATTATGGCTGACCTATTATCACGGCAAACGAATGCGCCAGTAGAATGACTCTTAGCACATCGACCATTCGCCATACTAGAAACTGTGATACTTTTAGTCTGTTGCATATAACAGTGTAACTCTACACCTGCTAGAGAACTCTCAGTGAATAGGTTACTTACGACACCCATGAACATGAAACTTTAAGAGCTATACTTTAAGAGCTATACTTTAAAAGCTATACTATCAAGTGCCCAAGCTCTAGAACGATCCCAGCAAGAAACGTTAACTGTGTTTCAACCAATAATATCAACCAGTGAACTGACTCTGAATACTGTAAGAACACTTTATACGGGACATTGAGAACAATCCATACTTGCTGTTGCTATGAAACTTTGCAAACAGCCGAAACAGAACGACGTCGACTACAACACTCAAGAGACAGCCATACTAACTTTAACATTCATGGCATAACACGCTAACAACAGGAGGACAACGCGCACATCATCGTTGGATTTAGTTACTTAATTAATTAATTACTTTAGTATTAAATATGTATTATATTTGCATTAATGATGTATATAAAATGTGTTAACCTGTAATTTGTACATATTCTACGTTAATATTACAGGCGGTTCCATTCATAGGCTAAAGGACCGTCCTATACAATTGTCTCTATGTAAATTATAACTCATTTTTGAGTCATCGTACAAAAAGTACATATTTTCTTAAAGGGCAAATATCGCCTACTCCATTTTTTCTAAGGGCAATAACACTTACCTCAACTTTAATTATATATTTTAACCAAATACTATTTTGAATGAAAGGTGAGTGAATGACTGCGTGAATGGATTAAATGAGAGAACGATATACCTAGCGGACAAATTGTACGCAAAACATATTTATTTTAATTTGTCTGCGTCTTTCATGTAAAATTGCATGACTTGTCTAAATTGTTAATACATGTTTAGTAGTTAGTTTAATTTAGTAGTTAGTTTAATATACTTAGTTTAGGAGTTAGGATACATCTAAGCACCACTACTTGGAATGCCTGATCATGTATTGCACACAGTGCAGTAATTCATGATTGAGGTTATCCCAACTCGTGACGCTTGGAAATACGCCACACACTCAGCACACACGTTACACAAACCTTAAAATTCAACACTATCAATTTAAAATACAGTCACTTTATTAGAAACAGCAACTTATTAGTCAACACACTAACAAGCCAACAGGGACACATGGAGTCTGAAGGGATAAAATAACAACGTAACTACATATTTAGCATTATACAACATACGAGAGTAAAAGTGTATTGAAATGCACACACAGATCAAGATTTGAAGGTGTACTTAATTAGCCAGGACTTTGGTCTTGTTAATCCTCTTTAATACAGAGGTTAATTGTCTTGGTACCAGTGGGGTACTATGAGAAGGGCGGGTTGTAAATACAACTACTAAAACGTCACGTAACTTCGGTCAGATAAGCATTGTTAAGGACACAGGAGACAGAGTGATCTCTTCACCAAATCAGAGAACATGAGTTTTGATGCCAGTATGTAGGTTACCAGGTTACTGTCCATCAAACTACAAACACCGACTTTATGTGATTCGGTGACAGAATTAGAACAGATCTAATTACCCTATAACAAACAATCATATCAGGGGAGAGGGGGGAATCCTGTCACCGCCTCACCTTTAGAGATATTAATTAAAGGGCTGCAACTCCAGCCCAAGGGATAGAAGTGAGTCACTCGAGGCCCGAGTAATCTAGAGCCTTCTCGAAGGACTGGTCTTTGAGTCCATGGTTCCGTGGACACTGATGTGGCCCGCCTATTGCGGGGTCCACGAGGAACTCAGACAGAGTTACCACCCGTGTCGGATTGGGACACGTGTGGACCGGCAGAGGACAGACGGACTTCAGAGAGGCAACAGGGCCTGCCTTAGAGGGACTCAATAGATATCAATAGATATATACATACATAGGCTAGATAGTTTGCTAGACTGTTGTATGATAACTATGTGTTTGATGTTAACTATCTGTGATATGTAATATAGCGCGGGATTGTTAACCCACTGCGCCAACGCACTGTATATTGAAATACAATAAATGTTCGATATCATAGCGAACGGAGTTATTGTTGCCTGTGTGAACCCGAGCTCAGATACCTAGGCATGAGCAAGACGATGACACGGGAGTACAAGGAAATGAGCGGGCTGACAAGCTCGCAGGTGAGGCTACTGTGGAGGGCGGACGCGCCATGGACCAGGCTGACATTCTGAATGCTCTACGAGAAGTGAGACTTTTGTGAGAACCAAGTGATGACTGTGAATCTACAACCATGGCCAGACTGCGGGAGCAGCAAATTAAAAGAGGGGTGGCCAAACAAGAACACTACGCAGGAAGCCAAAGAAGATTGATAAACCAACACAGAACTGGCGTCGTTAGCCGCTACACGCTGCGTGATTTGCTGAGGAGGGGATCCGAGCACTTATGGACTGAATGGTTCGATGTGCAACGAGGATGATCTGTCGACTAACTAACTAACTAACTAACTAACTAACTTGATTAATCAGATGACATCAAGAAAGTCACAATTATTCAATTGTTTACAAGCATAAGTTATTTATCTATGCATAAAACCAAAAAAAAAAAGACAATATTCAATCGTTAGAAGCTAGACCAAAGTGACTGAAGGTGAGGCCTGGAAACTAACATGCAACAGAAGCTGTCTTGTTGCATAGACTACAGAAGTGGCACCTAGTGGTAGAAGAGCAGAGGACATAACTTCACCACAAAGGAGAACTCGAGTCTAAAACAGTTGTAGGGTAAAAGGTGTAGGCTTTAACTCTCTCCACCCTGTACCACAATGGAGACCCAGGAAAGGGATCTCTTATGGGACTGGTAATTAAGAGCTGTACAGTTTATCCTCGGGAGCTGCAGTAGCGTAGTGACTAGATGCTAGCTTGCCATGTCGGTGGTCATGGGTTTGATGTCACAAGAACAACTTCAAAATGCTGTCTATCCATTTAGAGCAGAGACTGCCAGTTGCAATTTTCTGAGGCTTATTCAAGGAGACATATGATTAAGTATGTGTGGATGCCTTTTCTACTACCATTGCGACTATCCCAGCGCAGTCACACAGTTTGGTCATCTCACAAGATTTTTGCTAGATAGTGCCCTTCAGGCACTTCTAGCTGTTCTTAAGTACAATGGAAACAGAACAAGAGATAACACCAACAAATGATAGACTAGTTGAATATGTGAGGCCAAGAATATCAGTGTATGAAGTACAACAACTTGCTCCTAAGTCTCTTCTTATCATGAGAGAAAGGCAAAGCAGACCAGACGAAACAGAGAGCAAGAATATATGTCATCTGTTGGACAATGTGTAATACATTCTCCTAGCAACCGACCAATGGAATAAAAAGACTACCACTTACGCTCATCACAGCGAGTACCTCTATGGCCAGGCAGACAGCCATGTGTACATACTCCAGAGATGAAGTGACAGACGGGCCAGCTGGTGCCCTTATTCTCACAGTGTTGTGGACAGTCAGAGTTGCAATCTTGGCCATATGTTCCACGGCCACATTCTGTGTGGAGAAAGTGGTGTCATCTGAGGTAATCCGCTATGGTTCACCCTGCACAAACAGATCTAGGCTAACATGTAACGCTTTCCTTCACAGGCACTTTAGTAATGAATTTGTGGGTCTGAATGGGTTAACATAAAAATCTGTCTGGGACAATACATTAAAATAACAAGGAGTTGATGTAGCAATTGCCTAAGACAAAACATATCAAAATAACAGGTATAGTGGGTTATAGTAACAATTGTCTAGGTTAGAACATATCAAAACAACAGGGATAGAGTGGGTTATAGTAACAATTGTCTAGGTTAGAACATATCAAAATGACAAGGATAGAGTGGGTTATAGTACCTATTATGTTGCATGAACTTTACAGAGTGAATACAAAACTTGGACCAGCAATATTTTCAAACACTGCACAGCCATTGAAAATGCACCCTGTATCCAAAAGCCTGGGACAGAACACATGCGTAAATGTGTGTGCATATGAATGCGCTCAAGTATATATTTACAACCTTTATCACAGTCTATTTGTGTTACATGCAAATGTATTGGACAACTGCCCATGTTACATGCAAATGTAATGGACAACTTCTCATATTCCATGCAATTGTAATGGTCAACTGCCCATATTACATGTAAATGTAATTGACAACTGCTCATGTTACATGCAAATGTAATGGACATCTGTCTTTGTTACATGCAAATGTAATAGACAACTGTCCTTGTTACCCACAAATGTAATGGACAAGTGTCTCAGATCCAGGATACATTCAGATCAACTGCAACATAGAGACTGACATAATGTCCCATGATGATGAAGATGATGATGATACATAATCACAGCAATGTAGGCACAAACAGGATAATGTGCTTCACTAACAGATTGATTGATTGATTGATTGATTTAGTAACTAACAGAAAGACTGGCCATCTACAGATCTGTTTGGATAGAGATGACATCAGCTCTAAGAAAGAGTATATACATTTGCCACCAAGCTTTTATGTCACTTGCCAATCTGTAAACATATTCTGAGCATCCATACACAATGCATAGAAATCTTCTTCTTCTTGCATTCTTATATGAGATGTCAAATTCTTATATGAGATGTCAAATTCTTATATGAGATGTCAATTCTGGTTTCACATAAGATATTTTAAGAAAGTGAGATAACCGTACAAAGTGTTGTCAAACAGCATATAATCTTGCATGAGGGAAAACATACTCATCAATAACAAGCTGTCAATTTCAGTGAGAAAAAGAGAGTTAAAGTGAATGTAACCTACACTGTTGCATGCAAGTGAAACATGGACACGCTGAGAAACATATAATGGCAGTGGAAATATGATTTATGAAAAAAAAATGGACATAATACCATGGACAGTCTATCAAGAAAAAAAAATGAAAACCGTAAACTGATTAGAGAAATTAGACAAAGACAGTCAAGGTAATTTTTTAGGCTATGAGGAGAAATAAATTTAAAAACCAGATCCAAGACAGGTGATCATATGAGATGGTAAACTATGAATGTTTATGCTAATCTGCGTGGCACATGACAATAATGAAACAATCTCTTTAACTAAAGTTGCTAAGAGCCAGAACTGCGCTAGGATAGTTCTGTGTAGATCACACTCTTATGTCACAGTCTGGGATAGTCTGTTGGCTAGCTGATCTGTTTTTTCATGTCCCTCTACACCAGTGGTTCTCAACCGGTGGGGAATTCCCCCCCAGGGGGAATTTTAGGGTTTCCAGGGGGGGGGGGGGGGGAAATGACGATTATTTCAAGATCGCATTAATACAAGAACCGATAACTTGATATTGTTTTTCCCTTCATACTTTACAATTCTGTACGTCTCACCCTTCTGAAATTCATTTTATAACGTAAGTAGACCCGCAAATCATGTTTTATGTAGACGTCTAGACTTGTTTTAATATGTACTATTAAATTTAGCTTTCATTATTACGTATACTGTGTAGGGGGGGGGGGGGGGGGGGGGGGGTTTAGGGAGGAAATATGAAAGGAGGGGAATGACGTTCTGAAAATATTGTAAAGGGTGGCATGGGCCAAAAAAGGTTGAGAACCACTGCTCTACACTAATATGTGAGGGAAACAATTGTCAGGTTATGACCCCCACAATTTATAACAACTGACTCACTCACCAAACAGTTGTCCAGAGTTCAACCCTCATTCATCATTATGTGGTTATTCTTTGCGTAATGTCACTCTCAACATAGCCTGTCCAAAAAAACTCTGGATCCTCTGCCAGTTCACCTGCCTTATACATGTACATGCCCAAATGTCATCTGTGTCTTGTGTCCACCTTCATGCTGATCGACACATGCCTGTTCTTCCAGGAACCAAGCTTTCCATTGCTGTTCTTCCCAATCCACTGTGATGTTTCATGTGGCCAAAGTTTTCCACTTCCCAAGCCACTGTGATGGTTCATGTGGCCAAAGTTTTCCACTTCCCAAGCCACTGTGATGGTTCATGTGGCCAAAGTTTTCCACTTCCCAAGTCACTGTGATGTTTCATGGGGCTAAAGTTTTCCACTTCCCAAGACATGAAGCTGTTTGTAAGTCAGTTTTTTTTTAGTGTTCAGACCTTGTGAAATGTCAGTAAATGTCTACTAAATATTCTAAAAGTAAATGTCTACTAAATATTCTAAAAGTAAATGTCTACTAAATATTCTAAAAATCCCCAATAGTAGCAGAAATGAATTTATCTACTACCATTAAAGCTCGTGGGTTTACATAGTCTCACATAATGGGTACCTGAAAGACAACATGGCCAACAAATACGTCTGACACAAGACAAGTTAGCTGCATAACCGTTACAGCATTCTTGGCTGTTTGTAATTTCTTGGAAAGTTTATGTTCAGTAGTACCAGCACTCATACCATTATATGAAAACCAGCACAAGGCAGTGTGTCCAAATCGCCCTCGGCTGTATTTTAAATGCTGTATGTGGGACTGCAAATTCACTATTTAAGGTGCAGAAAAGACAAATATTTTGCTCAAAAACCATTCAGAGTGAATGGTAGATGCCAATGTACAAGTGGAAGACAATTTTAAACAAGAATAACATCGAGACAGGAACTGGAAAGAACATCCTAGCAAGAGCCAAAGTGCTAGACATTGATGGCTGTCAATCGTTATTGTAACAATGACAAGTGATTGATCTGTCAGGCAAGAGCTTTAACTGGTCTGCTGTTTATTCAGCATTGCGAGTCACTAGCCTAGGATCTAGCAATGCCTATCTAATCTGACAGGCTAGATCTTTAACTCTTCTATTAATCCTGCACTGTGAATCACCAGTCAGGATGTATCAATGCTTATCCAATCTTACAGGTGAGATCATTTACTAGTCTTCTGTTCATCCAACACTGTGAATCACTAGTCCAGATCTAACATAAGTTATCTGATCTGACAGACAGCAAGATCTTTTACTTGTCTTCTGTGAATCCTCCACTGGTCAATTGCTTCAGTAATCTAATTGTCAATGTAGCATCAGTAATCTAATTTGACAGACAGACAAGAAACATTTTGCTGTTGGCTGCTTATCATAGAGTGCTATATGACAGTGGGTACCTGGTGCAAACATGACTAAATGAAGGTGAGTTGACTAAGTGAAAAATGTGGAAAGCATAGATTGCATGCAAGTTGAGAATCACACTCAATTACTCATGATGTGTGAAAGGTACTTGAGTTATAGACAGTCGAAGTTTGGACGTCCAAGTCGATACATCATCCAGCCAGCTACGACATAGCAGCCTCAAAAGAGTTGAGGACTAACTCGTGTTGAGTTTAATTTATGATAGAAATTAAGTCTGATATGAGAGTTTCCGAACCGTAAATAAGATAGCAGACCATGTCGCATAGTGTTATAACGTGTTGGTTGGGAGCCGGTCATTCAGAAAGCAATGGCAAACTACTGAACGTAAAACATGCCTAGTACATCAACAGCAACTGAAAAATGCTGGTGTTGACTGCAACGTCCCTTAAGGGATATGAAACATTAAAAAAGAATAAAAAATAAGATATATGAAATGAATCAACTGTGAAAAGACTGTGAAATAGATTATATACTGATATTAATTTGAATAATCACCAATGTCTGCATGATTTTTACGTTACTGTGATTGTTGTATTCTTGTGGAGCAAGAAAGGTGGCAAGAAGTGAATCAGCAACAATAATTACATCTTGAAGATTTGGTCCAAAATGGGAATAAATGGATCGTGTGATCACCTCACCACAGACCCAAGACAAACCTCCAATATTTTGCTCTAATTGTCTTGTTGGATTTGTCCATGAGGGATCTAACTGAACTGAGAGGCTTACTGTATTATTTAAGGAAATGCTGACTTACCTTTATCACACTTTCTTCCCTGGTAGCCAGGCTGACAACCATGGAGACAGGTGCCATCAAGCTGGTGACAGGCAGACAAACTGACATTCCCCACTGTACAGAAGTGTGGGCAGCGGGAACTGGAGTAGCTTCCACACGTTCCAATGTCCCATACTAATTGAAAAAAAAATAAATAAATAAATAAATAGCTTCCATGTGTCAATGTACCATACTAATTGGAAAAAAAATAGTTTCCATTCAACAAGAAAAGAAAACATTTTCACTTATTATCTGTCTGGTGGTTGGACAATCCTCTGAAAGACTGGGGTTTGAACTCTTCAGTCTGATGCATGGGTGTTCTGGCCGTCTAAGCCCTGACAAGGGCTTGCATCTTTTAGTTAGAGTGACATTGTTGTAGAGACTTTCCACCCAACCTGATACCAAAGTATCTTCATGGGAACTATGCTGCAGAGATATTCTTTCCCTCTCCAAGCTCAGAAACCAACAGGGTGTGCGACACCAGTACTGAAACTTCACATCTGCAGCGAGGCATATTAGAACATAATGAGGTCAAGATTCAGCACAGCACATATGGACTAGCTGGGATCAGGTCTGGGTTGGTCTGTTTCCTCTGTGACCTTTAGGTAGTCATTGTCAACTGAGAACTGTAAGCTGCGGTATTTTCTATATACTTCAATGACAAATGCTAATTTTACAACAGCAACTCAAGACAATGTTAATAACTATTCATAAACTAGAAACAAATGAAGATCGTAAACTGATTAGAGTCATTAGATGTAGACAAACTTTTTTTTTGGCATGTTATGAGAAGAAATGACTTGAACTTGGTGACAACTGGCAAGATCGAAGTGAAGAGATCACGGGGAAGACCAAGAAGTAAATACCTGGATGGCATGGCCACATGGCATGGTTGAGACAGGAACACGGAGCTGATCCATGACTCTGGTGGTCGAGTGAGATAGCAAAACATGACCACCCACGCTTATCGGCATGGCACATGATGGATGGATGGAAACCAGAAAACCTGTATTTACAGAGTGTAGACAGATTGCCAGGTAGCAAACTTTTACATTTTATTATTATAGTTGAAGAAGAATATGTCATTTTTCATGGAATCAAAAACAATCAAATACAAAGGTTCTAGAAACACTGGGAATGAAAAAGAGAGTTGATGAAAGAAATAAAATAGAGGCAAGTGAAATATTTTGGCCATGTTAAAAGACATAACACGCTCATAAAAACCATACTGCAGAGCAACGGTGAAGGCAAGCGAGCAAGCAGTAGACAACGATACAAGTGGGAAGATATCAAGAGATGGACGAACAGCAATCTGACAGAATGTTCAGTCAGGGCGAGAGACAAGACAGTGTAGAAGATCCATTGCAGCCAGTCTTCATTGTGGAGACGGTACCTGATTGATAATAGTTGATCCATTTTAATTTTAATATCACAAAATCTCAGAAAATGAAATAATTTGGCCATATTATGGGTGGCATGGTTCTGAGAGGTGGACCAACATGATGGTGCACACAAGACATGATGGTGCACACATGACATGATGGTGCACACAAGACATGATGGTGCAGACATGACATGATGGTGCACACAAGACATAATGGTGCACATAAGACATGATGATGCACACAAGACAATGGTGCACACAGGACAATGGTACACACAGGACATGATGGTGCACACAAGACATGGTGCACACAAGACATGAAAGCCATCCTGGCTGGGCAGGAAAATGCATTAGGTAGGACAACTGGTGAAGGATGGAGAACTTTGTGGGCTGTGAAGAAAGTGACATCCATCAAAGGACTAACTAGCTCGCACTTGATGATGCTGAACACAAAAAATACTTGATGAAAATAATTTGACAATTAAAATAGTAAATAATTTGACAATTACAATAGTAAATAGTAAATAATTTGACAATTAAAATATCATTTATAGTAACTTATTGTAATTAACACTGTAAACTGATTAGAAAAATCAGATGCAGATGGTGAAAGACTATGTTATGAGAATAAATAAACTTGAAACCTTGGTGACAACGGACAAGCTTGATGGGGAAAGAGCCACAGGAAGACAAAGAGATAAAATTCCTGAATGGCTTGACCACATGCATGACTGTCAAGACAAAAACGCAGTCCTGATTCAAGACTGGTGATTGTGTGAAATGGCGAACAATGACTGCCTATGCTTACTGGCACGGCACATGACGATGATGATTATAATTTGGTTCTAGCTTCAGAAATATTATCATCATCATGTGCCATGTCGGGTGGTGCAGGTGATCACGTTCCTTCCACATGCCCTCTGGGATCTTGATGTCTACAAAAATCATCATCATCATCAAGTGCACTGCCAGCTGACGTAGGCGTTCATGGCTCTCCACAGATCTCGGTCTTTGGTTTTCTGGATCAACTCTGCTGCTGATATTCCTCCGTGCCACCGTCTCAATCCATCCAGCATCATTTCTCTTGGCCTGCCTCTGCCTCTCTTCCCCTCGATCTTTCCAGTTGTCACGATGTTCTCCAACGCCTCTCTTGTCATCACATGACCGAAGAAAGCTGTTTGTCTCTGTCTTATTGTTGTATATAATGTTCTAGTTTCATTATCCTCTTTCAGGCAGTCGTTGTTAGTTACTCTGGCAGTCCAAGGAATTCGCAACATTCATCTCAGAAACCACATCTCTGTTGCTTCTAATTTCTTCTTAATTTGTTCATTTACATTCCATGATTCACTGCCATACAGCAAAACTGGTTCTACATAGCATTTCAGCACTCTCTTTCTTACACTCAGTGATAGTGACCTATTGCACAAGATACTCTTCATTTTCTGAAATACGGCCTTTGCTTGCCCTATTCTGCTCTTAAGCTCTGTTGTACATCTTCCATCTGATGTTATAAATGCCCCTAGGTATCTAAAATTATCCACTTGGTTAAGAATTTTTCCTTCTATTTCTATGTCACATTTTGGTGTCACCATTTTCTTTGATATCACCATTGTTACTGTTTTCTTGAACGAACGAACGAACGAACGATATTCCTTGATATTCAAGGAGAGTCCTTTCCTTGCACTTTCTGTTACTACAGTGTCCAACAATTGTTGTAGGTCTGTTGATTTATCTGCCACCAATACTGTGTCATCTGCATAGCGTATATTGTTTATATTATATCCTCCAACTAGTATTCCTGGCATCTCTTTGATCTCTCTCATTATTACTTCGCTATACAGGGAGAAGAGATCTGGTGACAAGACACATCCTTGTAATCCTAGCTTTATGTGTTCATATCTACCCTCTTTATTTCCAATTTTAATTGCTGCTACTTGGTTCCAGGAAATATTATTCATTATTATTAAATCTTTCCCATCAATGTTGATATCTTCCAACATTTTAATCATCTCATCATGTTTTACTTTATCAAATGCCTTAGTATAATCTACGAAGCACAAATATATGTCTCTCTGTTTCTCTATTGACCTTTTTATTAGTGTCCATAGTGTATATATTGCATTGTTTGTGCCCTTTCCCTCCACAAATCCATACTGTTCTTCACTAATTTCCATTTTTATTTTCTTTCTGGTTCTTCTCATTATGATTCTGTGTACAAAAATACATACAGAAAAATATTCCTAGGAAATAAAGCAAGTGTTTACAATGTATCACTGGAACCTTGCGTCTTGATAGATGATTTATACATTGTGCTTGAAAAAAGGCATAATTACAACCCACGACAGGGACTAGAGGTAGTTACGCCTCTCCATAGCACAAAGTCTGAGCTGAATTGTAGAGACCATGTGTTGTACATGCAGCATGATCCCTCTCTCGGCTTGCCTCGTTTACTCCAGAAGAAAGATAGCACTGATGCATCTGAAACAAGACAAGCTGCCAGATCAGCAAAGCAATGCTCTATCCACCTTTTGGAGCTTCAATCCTAGACCAGCTGCCGAACAAGACTTAGGGCCTTGTCTACCCTGCCATGACGTCTTTAGATTGCATTTCTTCAGGCTTGTACCTTCTCAATTGCCCTCCTCTGCCCGAAGCCGTTGGCACAATGTAGGGTATCAGGTCTGGAGAGCCGCCCAACATTCAGTGCTAACAGAAAGCAGGCAGTACTGTCATGCTGTCAAACAGTAGCTAAGTCATGTGTGACCAGACCAGACAGACTTGGAATGCATACAATCAGACAAATACACATGAGTGGTATTACTGGGACTGGAGCTATGGAGTTTGTGCCTTTGCGACACTTTCCATGCTGCGGAAAGAGACTGAGCCATATGGGATAAAAACTCAGTGGAATAAAGTCAACCCTGTTGACTTTTAAGCAACTGGGACCTATAAAGAAAGCAAAGAACATTTACTCTGTAACCAACCATGTGTGTCATCAGAGGTGGCTAATAAGAGTTGGCATGAGACTGGTTACCTCATCCCACAGACAACTTTAGCTGCATAATCCAGCCAATCATGAACAAGCCTACAAAAGGTTTGGCATGAGTTGATTGATTGATTGATTGATTTAGGAACCGACATCACAGCATTCGGGGCATTCCCATAAGAGCTCCGTCCCCATCCTCAGCAGCCAGCGAAGAGTTCCAACACTAATAGTACCAGTAGCAATGAGTTGATTGAGGGTGACTGAAGATGATGAGAGACAGAGACAGTGAGATAGAGTGAGCTAGGAAGATAGAGACAGACACACAGGACTGGATGGAAAGACAAATAAATAGATGGCTATCATACCTGTAGGATCTGCAACATTTAGTAGATGTGGTTGCTGCACACAGTGAGCAACTAGGGTTGAATTAAATTGTAAGAAGACAGAGATTATGTCATTAGGAAGAACGTAATACCACAATGTAATATACCAGTGCCGGTCTCCCTGGCCAAGGTGTTAACGACGTTCGTAATCCTGTATATCCATGTGGGGGTAACAGCTGCTCGAGATTCAGCAGTGGATCACGTCGCGCTGGTAACTTACGGAGCTATGTCAGCTAGTCGTTCAGAGAGCAATGGCAAACTACTAAACGTAAAACATGCCTAGTACATCAACAGCAGCTGAAAAATGCTGGTGTTGACTGCAACATCCTGTAAGGGATTTGCAACATAAAAAAAAGTATATACAAGTAAATGGGAATAGTCTTAAACAAGTGAATCGGTACAATTATCTCAGAACAGTCATAACATCTGATGGGAGATGCCTTGAAGAGATTAGAACAAGAATTGCCATGCGAAGGTAGCATTTTGCAAGATGAAAAACATAATGACCAATAAAAAGATGGCATTTGCAACGAGAAAAAGAGTGTTGAGGTGCTACGTAGAGCCTGTGCTCTTGTATGGACGTGAAGTGTGGACAATCAGCAAACAGGCTGAAAAACATCTGATGGCTGTGGAAATGTGATTTTTGAGGAAAATGCAAAGAATAACATGGACAGACCAAAAAACCAACATCCTACAAGAAACAAATGAAAATCGTAAACTGAAGAGAAACTAGACGTAGACAGTCAACATTTTTTTGGTTACGTTATGAGAAGAAATAAATTGCAGAACTTGGTGACAAATGGCAACTGGAGGACACTCAGAACCCTTCAGCATAAGATCTGGAGTACGACAAGGTTGTGTCCTGTTCCTTCTCTTGTTCATAACATATATGGACAACATATGTAAAGAAGCCAGCCAAACAGAGACCGCAAGATTACCACATGATGCGAACACAGAAGAAGAACCATTAGAGAACTCCTGTTTGCAGACAACCAAGCACTAACAGAAAAAACAGAAGCTGAATTACAAGACCACATGAATAGTCTAAACGAAATGTGTAGGGAACATAACATGAAAATTAGTACAAGCAAAACAGAGGTAATGACTATAACTAAAGAAGAAACAACAACAATTCACATAAACGAACATCCCATGTGCAAGAGCTTCAAGTACCTAGGAAGTATAATATCATCAAAAGGCAGATCAGAAGATGAGATCGAAAATATGCAATAAGGCAAACCAACTCATTGGACAAATGGCACCAATACTAAAGAACAAACATGTATCAATAACTACTAAGAAAGCACTTTACAACACAATCTTCCTACCAACTCTATGTTATCAATGCCAGACCTGGACAATGACAGAAAAAGAGAAAAGAAAATTCTCAACAACAGAAATGAGATTCCTAAGAAGAATACTCAACGTATCAAGAAGACAACCATATATAGTACGATTTATTTCCTGACACATTTTGCTGCATCTCGTTGGGTACTTACTGCAGATGTCACACAACACAGAGTAAAATAATTAGATTCATCATTCAAGCTGAAATATACACATGTTCACACAGTAATATCAGTTGTTTACCATGGCAATTTTAAATTGACTATCATGAATCCAATTATTTTACTCTACGTTGTGTGACATCTGCAGTAAGTACCTGACGAGATGCAACGAAATGTACCAGGCAATAAATCGTACTATATATGGTTTGTGTCTTCATTATTCAAATTCACTACAGGTAAACATTGTTTTGAGTATCAAGAAGAGATAAGATCAGAAATGAAGAAATCAGGACTAAAGTGAGTGTTATAGCAGCACTAGATTTTATTAGAAAGCAGCAAGTCAAATGGTTTGGCCATGCAAGTAGGTTACCATTTAACAGCATACCATAACAAGCAATGATGTACAGACCAGATGAAAACAGAGGAAGAGGCCGACCACGTAAACGTTGGACGGAGGGAATCGCAGAGTCCATGGGAATATCGATATATGAAGCCCATAATCGGGCACTCTCACAATGTTTATACTTCACCTCGACACCGCAAGGTACAAGAGGAACATGATGAGATGAGATGATGAGATGAGGTGACAACTGGCAATACTGAGGGGAAAAGAACAAGAGGAAGGCAGAGAAGTAAATGCCTGGATGGCTTGGCCACATGGCATGGTCAAGACAAGAACACTGAGCTGATCCACGAATCTGGTGATCAAGTGAGACGGCAAGACATGACCGCCCACGCTTATCAGCATGGCACATGATGATCATCATCATCATACCTGTAACAGATAATTTACTCCTCATACCGATTTTCTAATTCAACAGTAAATGGAGAGATAAAGCATTCACTACAGAACGATCTCTTCTTACCAGAAGTTATTAACAGTGCCCTCAACAGAAACCACATCCTACTCAGACTGGCAAACATAGAAAACAGTAGAAAACTATTCAATTAGAGCACAACTAATTCTCATTAAACAGGCTCAAAATAATACATTTTTAGTTACAAGTGAGAATACCCTTTAGGAATCACACGACGTTTCACGCAATTCATAAGTTCACAGTGTAAGATAATCAAAGTAATAAAAACATTAATTGCCCAATAAGTATTTGCAGTCTGTGTAATGACTGTAATCGTGTCATCTACATTGATTAGAGCACTAGTTCTCAAATGGGAGTTGTGATTAACCAAGTAATGAATAACATTACAAAAGTGAGGGTTAACAGAAAATGATGGGTTAGCTACTGTAAACAGATTTCCCTAATTTGTTTGCATTATTATATATATATATATATATATATATATATATATATATATATATATATATATATATATATATATATATATATATATATGTATATACATCTATATCTATATCTATAAAACAGAGTGTATGTTTGTTTGTGGCTATTTATGTATTGGATGCGTTCGATAACCGGTACATCCGATTGAGATGAAATTTTCTACACGTCTTCCTTTCATTCCTGTGCAACCGACTATAATAATTTCTTAGTGTAAAATCTTCGACTTATTTAATAACATTTACTTTTCCATTTTCATTATATAATGTCTATATAGCAGGGGGACTTCACTCTAGAAAAGTTATTTCAAGGGGCATAACTTTTAATAACATTTCTATATACTTTATAGTCATATTGTTGGACTTACTTGCACTATTGTTAAACTCTTTGTCTATAGTTATTTTCAGGCATATGAGTTATAATAAATAATGATATAATCTTTAAGGCATTTTCAAAGTTTTCATAAAAATAATGCATAATGCATAACATTGTAACCCATCTGTCAAAGACTGAAGTATAGAGGTATAGAGGTCTGCCTCAAGATAGAAGACCACCGGGAAGAGTGGTCAACCTCAAGTAGATTAGAGGTAACACAGTGCCCCGATATGAGGGCAGGGTAGGTGATAGGAAGGGGGACTATTAACTAGTTCTCTCATGAGACACGGAGGCGTCGACCAGATAGTTAGTACTCTGGTCACGGCAGAATCACGCCTACGTGATAGCCACGGAGAAGTGGATTGCCACTCAATAGGAGACGGCTGCTATAAGCGTGCTGAGTGTGACAGCACGCAAAAAGCCGAAGGACGCACAAGGTCCTTCCGCGTGCTGTGTAGCCACGCGAGTAGGAAAGTCAGACTGGGGACTGACTTCTTAGCGAGCGCACCGTTTAGTGTCGATAGGAGTTTTCTGTAGCCAAGTAGATAGAGATTAGCAATAGGGTTAGGAAACTAGTGATAGGCAATTCTGTGGCTTTGTGTGTGATTTGATAGCGACTGTTTTGTAAATGTAAAGAGCCAACGGCAATAAAATGTATCATCCATTTCCTCTCACACGACTTGCAAGTTCCTTGTGTGGTGCGAGAGAAGTAATCCTGTGATGCCTGAAACATCGGTTGCTGACAGGTTAGGATTAAAGTGGTGTCAGAAGTGTGGCTTGGACAAATGTTCAAGCTAATACACTCACCCACGGCTGTAGACTAAGGTTACTAGTAGTGAATTACAGGGTTTAATTTGTGTCAGTGACTGATGACGTGTGCAGACTAGAACAAGTTGCGAGCTAAGCTGTGCCTATCGTGACAAAATAATGTTTATTTGTGTTTATTGAAATATTATGTACTTAAATCATGTGTTCTTCAAAGTTGTAAGTATTGATATTATGATTTTCTTTCATTTATTTATGTAATTACTTATTTGTTTATGAATAATAATCAAATATGATTCATGGCGGAGCGATACATATGCCGGCAACATCATCGATTTTTGCAAGCTAAAAATAGCGCTGCGCCTCTGACGTATTACGATTGACAAGCAGTTGTTTTACGCCATTTGCATTCAGCATCTGATTGTTTACAAATCGCCAAGCTGCTGCCCGCCTGAATCTGTGCTTTATATTAACTATTATTTGTTTATTTAAGTTAGTGAATGAATATATTTATTTATTTAAACATTATTATTACATTTATATTTATTTCAAAGCATTTATTGAATTTTTTTCATACTTTTTCTATTTGTTTACCGTCTCGATGGCACTACTTTTGGCTATGCAAATTAGACTTGGTCTGCACAACACTTGCAAGTTCCTTGTGTGGTGCGAGAGAAGTAATCCTGTGATGCCTGAAACATCCGTTGCTGACACCATCTTTTTCTACAGTTTTCATTGAATGGTGTGTGGAAGGACATTCTTTTAAGTTACTGTGCACCAGGAGCTGGGCGAAACCACGCCGGGTCAGATAGATAGACAGATAGTCGGGAACGGAAGCTTACTTGACTACTTATACGAATTAGATGACATGCTCCCCACCAGGGACTGGGTGAAGCCGGGCCGGGTCAGACAGACAGATAGACAGACAGACAGTCGGGAACGGGAGAGCTTATATGACTACGTATATGAATTAAATTAGATGCTCCCCACCAGGGACTGGGTGAAGCCGGGCCGGGACAGACAGACAGATAGACAGACAAACAGATAGTCGGGAACGGGAGAGCTTATATGACTACGTATATGAATTAAATGAGATGCTCCCCACCAGGGACTGGGTGAAGCCGGGCCCGGTCAGACAGACAGACAGACAGATAGACAGACAGACAGTCGGGAACGGGAGAGCTTATATGACTACTTATATGAATTAAATGAGATGCTCCCCACCAGGGACTGGGTGAAGCTGGGCCGGGTCAGCCAGACAGACAGACAAACAAGCAGACAGACAGACTGATAGATAGATAGATCCCCTCCAGGGCCTGGGCGAAGCCGGGCCGGGTCAGCTAGTATATATATATATATATATCATTGGCACCTTGCCGTCTTGACAGAAAATAGTTTGTGCTTCAAAAAGACATAACTACTACCCATGGCGGTAGTGAATGTGACTGATAAGGCCAATTCGCGCTGTAAATGTTCGTCCACAGTGGGTGCATGTGAACATGCGGTCATTTCCTTCATCATGGACCATCTTGCATCTCACATGCTTGGTGTGTAACTTATCTGCAATAATTTTGTCCTGTGTCTTTATTCCATTTCTGATGTTTGCCCTCCATGCAACACGTTCAGCGGCGACTTGCTCCCAATGTGCATTATCAATGCCTGTATCAATCATGTCCCGTTTACACACATCTTTGTATCGTAGTAGAGGCCGACCCAGAGATCTCTTACCCATCTGTAATTCACCATAAAAGATGTCCTTTGGTATTCTACCATCATCCATCCTCCTAAGATGTCCTATCCATCTAAGTCTACGAAGACTGAGCATGGAATAAACCGTCATACAACCTGATCTTTCCAATACTTCAGTATTTGTGATTTTGTCTTGCCACTTAATACCAAGAATTCTTCGCAGACACCGCATATGAAAGCTGTTTAAACGTTTCTCTTGGTGTGAGTAAGTTGTCCAGGTTTCAATGCCATAAAGAAGAGTACTAAGGACACAGGCTTGATAGACAAGGACTTTTGTTTTGGCAGTAAGCTTCCTGTTCTCCCAGACTCTTTTTCTTAACCTGTTCATTGTTGTTGCTGCCTTACCAATCCGGATGTTGATTTCCTGATCTAGGGATAATTTGCTATTTACCACTGATCCTAGATATGTAAAATGGTCTACCATGTCTAGTTCAGCGTCGTCAATAAAGACTGACGGTACCCCATGTGCACCTTGTGACATAATCTGTGTCTTCATTTTACTAATTGTTAAAAAAATTCAGAACAAGCATTGGAGAATGCAGATAGAGGACATTGTAATTCTTCCTCAGAGTGGGTCATAACTGCAACATCATCTGCAAAAAACAACTCTCTGATCAGTACCCTCCTAATTTTGGTCTTGGCCTTCAATCTCTGAGCATTGTAGAGGCCGCCATCTGAGCGTGAGTGAATGTATATACCACCATCCTGATCACGAAAGGCATATTTCAGTATAAGTGAAAAGTATATTCCAAAGAGGGTGGGAGCTAGTACACAACCTTGCTTAACTGCACTCTTGATTTCAAACTCTTCAGAAGTTGCACCATCAAACTTGATTATACCCTTCATGCCTGTGTGGAACGATTCCACAATGGACAGAAGAGTTGGTGGGCAGCCAATCTTCTTTAGTGCCTTGAACAGACCCTCACGACTGACCAAATGATGTGATGCATAGCAATGATTTTGAATCTGACATGTTTACAACTGTATATTTCTCTTGCCTAGTTTTCTGTTTCTTCAGCAATCGGTTTCCCATGTTCTGCAGTCTTAATTAATTAATATGATATATAGTATAAGCATTACTACACCCAGGACATTTTCACATCCCCTTATTCAGTAGCCAAAGAAGAGCTTCCATGATGACGATGATGCCAGTGGCAACCTGAATGAACCTGACTGAACTTCTACCTGAATTTTCCTCTATGCAATGGGTGTCATCCTAATCCTCTGCTCGCTCGTCGCCCTCTGAATCAGTCTCTCAAAGTGTGGGATCTCCATTAGACTTGAGAGGTAAGCCGACTTTATGACTGCGCTTGCCAGTGGGAAATTATCACAAGTGCCCTAGTTCCTCTTCCAATTTTATCTCATGGGTCCAGATTGAAGCTCTCAAGCCACCAAAGAGAGGGCATGCTTGCAGTATGTGTTCTAGACTTTGAGGGATATTCTGACATGTGCGCTGATCAGCTTTCATTTTGTGCAGATGGACTTACAGTCAACTAATACAAGCTTCCCTGTCATCTACCATACTTTATAAGGATTTACTGATTCTGTACATATTTATCCAAATTTAGCCTACAGTAAAAGATTAAAAGATGCTTTGGTTTATATGCACATAAACCGATCAATTATCTATTGTGTTTTATTGTTTGATATAGTCAAAAATAAACGTCCCTTCTATGTCTAAGGTGCACATAAATGTATCAATTACTTATTGTTTTATTGTTGGACTGACATATTCAAAAGTAAACGTCCATTTTACATGTCTAATGTGCACATAAATTGATCAATTATTCGTTGTTTTATTGTTAGACTGATATATTAAAAAATAAACGTCTCTTTTACATGTGCTAAATATTTTTTCCTGAATGCTATTGAAAGCCAGGATTGTTGAAACTCTTCACATATATGTAAAATTAAATGTAGAATTCAAAAATGCAACAAAATGTCAAGATTGGTTTAAAATACAGGAGTTAGACAAATTTGCTTACTATTCTTGAATAAACTTAAAGAAATTCAAGAGAAGAAAGTTCTAAGCGACAGTCACTTGCAGCCTGGCACATAGACCACACTAGCATTTATTAGAGCTGCCCCCCACCTCTCACCCCAAACTGTGACGTTTGGTTTTCGAATACATCTAACCTAAACCAGACGTAGGTAAAAACCGGAAGTTACTGGAGGGTCGCAAAACATCTCTCGGGGGGAAAAAGGCCTCCACCATCCTCAACCCCCCAAAGACAAAGAACAGTAACTGATATTGCTAATAAAATAGAACCAGTGACAAAACAAATCCTTATCTTAATCCCATCTTTATCTGTTCATACTTACTCTCTTTAATTCTTTATTTCCCACTTTAATAACTTGGCACCTTGCCGTCTTGACAGACGATAGTTTGTGCTTTAAAAAGGCATAATAACTTTTACCTATGGCGGTAGCGAATGTGACTGATAAGGCCAATTTGCGCTGTAAATGTCCGTTCACAGTGGGTGCATGTGAACATGTGGTCATTTCCACCATCATGCACCATCTTAAGTCTCACACGCTTGGTGTGTGACTTATCTGCAATAATTTTCTCCTTTTACTCCATTTCTGATGTTTGCCCTCCATGCAACACGTTCAGCGGCGACTTGCTCCCAATGTGTACTATCAATGCCTGTATCAATCATGTCCCGCTTACACACATCTTTGCATCATAGTAGAGGCTGATCCTGAGATCTCTTACCCATCTGTAATTCACCAAAAAAGATGTCCTTTGTTATTCTACCATCATCCATCCTCCTAAGATGTCCTATCCATCTAAGTCTACGAAGACTGAGCATGGAATAAACCGTCACACAACCTGATCTTTCCAATACTTCAGTATTTGTGATTTTGTCTTGCCACTTAATACCAAGAATTCTTCGCAGACACCGCATATGAAAGCTGTTTAAACGTTTCTCTTGGTGTGAGTAAGTTGTCCAGGTTTCAATGCCATAAAGAAGAGTACTAAGGACACAGGCTTGATAGACAAGGAATTTTGTTTTGGCAGTAAGCTTGCTGTTCTCCCACACTCTTTTTCTTAACGTATTCATTGTTGTTGCTGTCTTACCAATCCGGATGTTGATTTCCTGATCGAGGGATAATTTGCTATTTACCACTGATCCTAGATATGTAAAATGGTCTATCATCTCTAGTTCGGCGGCGTCAATAAAGATTGATGGTACCCCATGTGCACCTTATGACATAATTTGTCTTCTTTTTGCTACTTTAATATTACTTTAATAATTATTATTTTTAAATTTAATTAAAATAATTACTTTAATGTTACTTTAATAATTGCTACTTTAATATTCTGAGATCCTTTCCATTAATAATAACTTTCAACATTCTGATCATGCCGGCACCCTGGCCAAGGAGTTGGCAGCTTTCTCCGTAATCCCGAATACTCTCGTGGTTGACGTGAGCGCACGAGAATTGGAAGCGGTTCGAGTTGCACCAGTGACTTATGAGAGTATGAAGCCGGTCGCTTAGAAAGTCTTGGCGTGCTGATGAGCGTAATCTAGCCTAGGAATCAACATACAGCTGAAAGATGCTGATTTTTTTTTTCTTAACGGAGAAAGCTGCTAACCCCTCGGCCAGGCAGCCGGCTGAAAGATGCTGATGTTGACCACAATATCCTGAAACAGGATGGAAACGTGGACAAAATAAAAATTCTGATCATATTAATTTTCTCTTTGCCGTTTACCTTTGATGGAAAATTTTTGGATTCAAAGGTCTGGAATAATATTAATAATCTATATAAAACACAAAAGTTACCGTCAAGAAACTAAAAGCAATCAATTAAATTAGAATGAACATTACAAATGAACATCTAAATTAGCAGAGTACATCCTGACAAGATTAATGCATGAGTTCGTATACCTTAGGCCAAGTAAACTTTCGAATATCCATACAACTTGAAACTACCAGCCCCAAGTCTGCCATCTTAGCGGGACTCACTTCTGCTGAGCGTTTTAAATGTTGCTCGCAAATGTCTAAGTAAACGAAATATTTCTAATGTCAATGCAAATTATATACGACTATTTATTTATAGCCTAGAGAATATGAATTAAAAGCAATAGCTTATAGTAATTAAACTTTAGAACCTCTCAAACAACTTTATAGAAGTAGCTCTATGCCTGTCATTCTGTGGAATATGTCATTGCGCTGGAAAGTATCGAAAATCAAAACAAAGACCGGACTTAAACGGACAGGTGAACTCTTCTCACAACGGGAAACAAAGACTTTTTTTTTTTTTTTAGATCTGCTCATTATTACGTTTGTGTTCAGTTCTGAAGCATAATAGGAACGAGAAATATTTTCATCGATATTATATTAGTTATTACACTCACAGAAGATAAGCAATACACCCACAGAGCTAGGTCGATGGTAATGTGACACGGCGACACCATACCTCAAGAAGCTAGATAGATTATAGATATTCATATAGATGGTGAAGTTACATGACAACACCATACCTCAAGAAGATAGATCGCTGGTGAAGTGACGTGACAATCCCATACCTTACAAAGCTACATCAATGGTGAAGTCACATGCTAATCCCATCCCTTACACAGCTAGATCACTGGTAATGTGGCATGACAAAACTAGACTGACGGTGAAGTGGCTAGACAACAACATACCTCACAAAGTAATTTTATGTACATGGGAGATGGTAATTTGATGTCGGGTCGGGCGAAAAGTCTGTACACAAACCCGACTACGATAGAGACAAGCACCTTGAAGGACACAGAGTCCTGAAAGCCAATGCATAGGGCTGGAGAGTGAAAACGTCTGTCTTCCAGATTTGCAACCAACGAGCCGCCTAAATATATTGCATGACCTTTGTAGGACGCTGCGATCAGCCGGGATTGATTTTATAGAAGACATTTCGTTACACCATTGATACAAGCATGTGAGTCCGTTATAATCACGCTATTTGTGGTGTGCTGCTTGTCCTGGAACCAGCGGAACACCACAGTAACTTCCTCTACTTCCATATTAGAAGTAGGGAATGAACCCATTGCCTCGTCACCAACGCACAGAACGTTTAAACGCGAGCGCTATAAACTCCTCTACCACGCCGACTCCTATAGCCAGCCACCAAACAATTAAACTGGCGGGAATACAGATGATTCCGTCAACTCACACACAAAGGCGCCAACAATCAGCGGATGTCATCTGACAGCTCTAAGTGTTCTATTGTCATTTACTGTACAAAGATCAGATCTCTGGATAGACGCGGATAACTCGTGACTGTAACAATGAGTTGCTTCCTCTTGAGACAGTGGCAAACCATTGAAGGGGTTTGGTTAGTTAGATAATGTCGCATCTAATTAAGCAATGACAAACTACTGAGCGTAATTTTTTTTTTTTTTTCGCATATCCTTTGCAGGACATTGCTGTCAACATCAGCATCTTTCAGCTGACTATTGATTTCTCGGCAAGTTTACGCTCAGTAGTTTGCCATTTATTTCTGAGCGACTGGCTAACATACCCCGTAAGTTACCGACGCGGAGAGAACCGCTACCGATTCTCGCGCAGGTCACGTTACTCACGAGAGTATACGGGATTACGGAGAAAGTCGTGTAACTCCTAGATCAGGGAGACGGCACTGAGCGTAATACTGCCTGGTAAATCACAAAAAGCCGATAAATGTCGGGGTTGACTTAACGTCCTGCAAAGGATATGCATCTAACTGTAAACAGTATCTAATTATAAGACCTTGGTGACGCAGTGGCTTGCACGCATACATGCCGATTCAGTCGTCATCTCTTCAAATACAACAGCTTTGCCTTATCCTTTACAGGACATCGCAGTCAACTGCAGTATTTTTGGCTGTTCGTGATTACAACACTCGGGTCCTAGAATACTTGAAAACCTAATACATTTCTGTGTATTCATTTTAACCTGGGCCGATCTGGAAGCCCAGAACAATTTAAAAATTCTACTCGATGGGGATTCGATCACATGACCACTGGGCGGGCAGGCAGGCGTGTTAGCCACTTGGATAAAACGGCTCCCTTTAAAATCCACAGTTGGCACAAAACATCCCCCCCCCCCTTAAATGTTAAGTTAGTTGCATATCATTTGCAGGAAGTCGCAATCAATTCCAATATTATTTGGCCGTTCGTGATTTTTTTTTTTTTTTTTTTGGCAATGTTAAATAGATAATATGACCATTACAAAAAAGGAAACATACAAATACCTGGGTACATCTTCAACTGCTCCAACATCATAAGGGAAGAGATACAAACTAGAATCAATTCTGGAAATAAGATATACTATGCACTACAACATCTTCTAAAATCAAATGCGATATCTCGTAACACCAAAATCACAATATACAAAACACTGATCAGACCAGTTGTGCTGTATGGCTCTGAAACCTGGAGTACAACGAAAGGAGACGAAGCCTTGTTACAAACCTTTGAGAACAAAGTTTTAAGACGCATCTTTGGACCCATTAGGGATACACAAAGTTGAGAGTGGAAAAGAAGAAGTAACAAAGACATTTATGATCTGTTTAAGTCCCCGCTAATCACTGGTATCATGAAGGCTAATAATAGACTACAATGGCTGGGGCATATAGAAAGAATGGAAGATAATAGGGAAACAAAACTCGCTTACACTCAGAAAATAAATGACCGTAGACCACGAGGTAGACCAAGAAGAAGGTGGAGAGATAATACATGTACAGACCTACAAGCACTTGGAATCAACGACTGGCAAGAGAAGGTCAACCAGAGAGACGAATGGAGACGGATTGTATCTGCAGCAAAGAACCTCAATGGCTCGGAACGCTGAAGAAGAAGAAGAAGAAGAAGAAGAAGAAGAAGAAGAAGAAGAAGAAGAAGAAGAAGAAGAAGAAGAAGAAGAAGAAGAAGAAGAATGTTACGTTCAGAAGTTTGCTTTATGAACGACCAGCTCTCATGCCATTTTATAAAAACCAACGCAAGGCGGTTTGATATCAGATCGCCCGCAGTTGTGTTTCGAGCGTAGTATGGGAGATTACAAACTCATCACATATGGCTGCTTTATAATTGTCTAAGTGTTGTCACATCTGTACGGAATCTCCTATACAAAACTCCGTCGTTGTAGAATTGTTGTTGCTACACAATTACTTGCCAACAAATCACAAACAGCCAATAAATGCTGGGGTTGACTGCGAAGTCTTGTAAAGGATATGCAACTAACTTCTTAAACACAATTTCACCGGCCCTGTGGCGAAGGGGTTACGGGCGCAATTCGTAATCCCGCATACCGCGTTCGAAACACAGCAGCGGGCGATTGGAAGCAGACAACCTTGCATTGGTGTCCAAACGCTGGTTTGAGTATCTGCCGTTCAGAAAGCAAATGGCAAACTTCTGAACGTTAACTTTCCCAGGATTAACAGACA
Organism: Cepaea nemoralis; assembly: GCA_014155875.1. Taxonomy (NCBI): domain Eukaryota; kingdom Metazoa; phylum Mollusca; class Gastropoda; order Stylommatophora; family Helicidae; genus Cepaea; species Cepaea nemoralis. Next base: position 48,827 of record JACEFZ010000614.1, read on the forward strand.
GCCAAAAATGTCGACTGCAATGTCTAAGTAGGCAGATTAAAAGATATGCAACTAACTTTAACTAACACTATTTCACAACCGTTTTAAGTACGCGGTTTTGAAAACCTGGTACCAATTGACTTGGCCAGGAAACTCCAACTTAATGCCTCATTATAAAGATACAACGATTATAAGCCAGTCTAATGGTATATACATATGTGCTCACGGAATTCGAAATGTCATTCCTAATAAAGCCACAGACAATAAATGCTGCATGAATATACACATATTTACATGTACTTGTTTACATTTATAGAAACCTTCTTTATTGTTTTTAGTTTTCATATTGTGATTTTTGTCGACATAAAGCAACAATGTAGAGTGATTAAGCGAATGTCGTTTTATTCATGTACATGTGTAGTGCAAAGTCAAGAAATTAAGTGATTTATCCGTAATATAGCTGATATTCGCTTCTTTCTAGTTGTGCTTTCCCACGTGAATGCCAGCTGGCTTATGTTCATAAATGGATAATAGCTTACGGCATCAGGGATTTTACAGCATTCTCTACACCAATCAAACTCACATATTACCAATATTTTCCAGGTCCATTAGCCTTACAGTTTATCCACATTCTCCGTATATACTAGCCTCACAGATTACCAGTATTCTCTTCATCTATTTACCTCATAGGTTATCAGTATTCTATTTATCTATTTACCTCACAGATTATCAGTATTCTATTTATCTATTTACCTCACAGATTATCAGTATTCTATTTATCTATTTACCTCACAGATTATCAGCATTCTATTTATCTATTTACCTCACAGATTATCAGTATTCTATTTATCTATTTACCTCACAGATTATCAGCACTCTCCACGTGTAATAGCTCACTTATCAGCATTCTTCAGATCCATTAGCCTCACAGACTATCATCATTCTTCACATCAGTTAGCTCACAGATATACCTAAATTCCTCAGATACGTTAGTATCACAGACTATCACCATTCTCCAATTGTATTATAAAATGAAACAAAAATCTACGCGGTCTTGTGCAGAAATAAGCATACGTGCATGAACGTGCCTTAGTTATTCCGGATCTATCAGCCCCACGAGTTGTCAGAATTCTCCAGATCTGCCAGAATCACATATCAGCATTCTCCAGATCTGCCCATTGGACACGCTTGATTACTGAGAGAGAAACACTCTCAAAACGATCATATGTTGATGATGAAAAGAATTGCATTACCAGTGTGGGTTATTCTGGCTTGCCTGAGACTGTCGTATTCAGGTAAGTGGGGTGTCATCTTCGCTCGATATGTTCTCATCTTCACTCTATATGCTCTCATCTTCAGTTGATATTTTTTCGGGGGGCTGCGTGGTCTCGAGGTATGGTGTCCGCTTCGAGTGCTGGAGGTCTCGGGTTCAAGCCCCGGTGAGAACCGGGATCTTTTCACGTGGACTTCTAGGTAATAAAATTTCCCCTGGACTCTGGGTAGTGAGATCGGACGCCATTGTGTATTTTTGCGCACGTAAAAATTCCCTAGCAGCTGGAAGTAGAAAAGAGTAGCCTAACGGCGCTGGCCGGGCAAAATTTCGAGTTAAAAATCTACCCAAAGTATTTCATGATCCTCGCCGGTGTTTCGGAGTTCGTGCACAGAGCTGAGTTTCTCCAGACTCAGGTTTGAGTTAGGAGGAGAACGGAGCACGTATGGGTTACACCCATGTGCCGTGATGTTGATCCATCGACTAAAATAAACTGATATTTTTTTCATTTTCACTCGATATGTTATCATCATCACTTGATATGTTCTCATCATTACTTGATATGTTCTTATCTTCACTCTATATGCTATCATCTTCACTTGATATGTTCTAATCATTAGTTAATATGTTTTCAGCTTCATTCGATTATGCTCTCATCTTTACTCGATATGCTCTCATCTTCAGTTGATATGTTTTCATCTTCACTCGAAATGCTATCATCATCACTTGATATGGTCTCATCTTCATTTGATATGTTCTCATCATTACTTGATATGTTCTCATCATTACTTGATATGTTCTCATCTTCACTCGAAATGTTATCATCATCACTTGATATGTTCTCATCATTACTTGGTATGTTCTCATCTTCACTTGATATGTTCTCATCATTAGTTAATATGTTTTCAACTTCACTCGAAATGTTATCATCATCACTCGATATGCTCTCATCATCACTCGGTATGCTCTCATCTTCACTTGATATGTTCTCATCATTACTTGATATGTTCTCATCTTCACTTGATATGTTCTCATCTTCACTCGATATGCTCTCATCATCACTTGATATATTCTCATCTTCACTCAATATATTTTCATCATCACTTGATATTCTCTCATCTGCACTCGATACGTTCTCATCTTCACTCGATATGCTCTCATCCACTACTACTAGTAGTTATTCGCACTACTCACTATATATTAAGTGGTGTAGTGATTAGTGGCCGGTCTCCCTGGCCCAGGCGTTAACGACGTTGTTCGTAATCCCGTATATCCACGTGGGGGAAAACAGCTGCGCGAGATTCGGCAGCGGATCGCGCCGCTGGTAACTTACGGGTTTATGTGAGCCGGTTGTTCAGAAAGCAATGGCAAACTACCCAACGCAAAACTTGCCTACTACATCAACAGCAACTGAAAAATGCTGGTGTTGACTGCAACGTTTTGTAAGGGATATGCAACATTTAAAAAAAAAAAAAAAAAAAACAGCGATTAGTGTCTGCTTAGCAAGATAGTAGCCAGCGATCAATCCAGTGTAAGGACGTCATGTTTTTTTGTTTTTTTTTGTGTTTTGTTTTAAACCGTCTGGTGTTCAACCCAATCTGATGAAATAATTTTCAGAATTGTCTAGGGGAGAGGGGGCGCGAGAGAAAACTAGCCACCCCACTTAGAATATGGGGAGTCTAACACTTCATACCTTGAAGGTGGTATCGGGAATTTGCTTATATTATCCAGTCTTTTGTATCCTTTTCAGAGTGTCCGAATGGATGGTTCGGGTTCAAGTGTCAGTACAAGTGTCGCTGTACAGAGAATAAGTGTGACCCGCTTACAGAGACCTGCCTCGATGGTGGCAGCTGCCAGCCTGGATGGTTTGGCCCTACGTGTCAATATGGTACGTTTGTGGTTTTACATTTAATGTAAGCAAAATCAAAACAAGACATCACATCGCCAACAAACAAGGTCACTGAAATAATGAATCCGCTCTGAGCACTGAACACTTACAGAGTGTTAGGCTTGGGGCCATGGCACAGGTGATTTAGAAAACATAAAGTTAGTTACATTTTCTTTACAAGATGTCGCAGTCAACCCCTGCATTTTTTTTACTGTTTGTGATTTCTTGGCAAATTTACGTTCAGTAGTTTGCCATTGCAATCCGAGCGACCGACGCCCATACCACTGTATTAAAACTAGATCGATCAAGGCGGTATGCTGCCAAATAACCGACAGCTGTGTTTTTGTTGTGGGATTATGAATGCAAGCAGGTTGATTATAGCATAGGTAGGTGTCACAATCTCTTTTGCAACAGAATGAGATTGGTCGTTGTCTAGATCCTGATGCTACTTCTATATCACTGCAGAGTGTAAGCTGGGTTAGCCTCATGTCCCACAACCCAAGTAATTACTGTAGTACAGATCTATTAGTCACTGAACAAGATTGAGTTTGCACATAATATCCCTTTAATGATGAATGAACACGCAAACAAGCAACATATATAAATCCAGTCACAGTAATTCCAGAATATATCCTCATCACAACCTAACACTCGAATAACACTGCCTTCTCCAGGTCTACTTAATCTCATCCACCACGACAGTTAACCAGCCACTCTCCCGGCCCGAACTCACTCGATCCAACCCACTCTGGGTCTAGGCTTCAACTCACTATCCGACCCTCTCTGGGTCTACGCTTCAACTAACTATCCAGTCTCCTGACTCAACACAACACTACCCCTCAGCCCAAACTGTCTGCCTCACAACTACACTAGCGGGCTGACGCCTCCTCAACTCCCCCTTAAACTCACTGCCTCCAACCTGCCCCGTCTATCTTCTTATTTGCCCTTTCCGGGGCCCCACCACCCAGCCCCATTTTACCTCCGTCTATTATTTCTCAGGGCCGGTCATGTTAATGAACCCAGGTATGTTACAGTAGGTAAGTATATATATATATATATATATATATATATATATATATATATATATATATATATATATATATATATATATCATAATATACCATAAGGTATCTTTGGTTCGTCCGTCATGCTTCGATACACGGCGTGGAGTATGGATTTGTACGAGGGTAAGTCAATAAGTAAGTCACAAATTGTTGTAGAAAAATAACTAACTATGATAACAACATGAAACCAGTTTATTTTTTTTAATACATTGTCCACTTTATTTCTCAACATAATTTCCACCAAAATTGGTGCATTTATCCCATCGTTTTATCAGTCCTCCCAAACCAGCTGCATAAAACCACGCGTTTTGTTTTCATTTACCCGCCATCCCACAGAACTGTGCGACTTACTTATTGACTCATCCTCGTAACATTTTTTTTCCCAGCTATGCACCGCTTTACGGGAATTGGCTAGGGGCTAAGTCCACTGAAAACCCACCTTGGCGGGAAACATTTCGCGAGTGACGCAGAATTTGAATGTGAAGTGAAAACATGGTTTAGAAAACAAAGCACGCAGTTCTATATAGCCGGTTTGGGAGGACTGATAAAACGATGGGATAAGTGCATCAACGTTGGTGGAAATTATGTAAAGAAATAAAGGGACAATGTATGTATAAACATAAACTGGTTTCAAGTTGTTATCATAGTTAGTTATTTTTCTACAGCCATTTGTGACTTACTTATTAACTTTTTTTGCATATGCCTTGCAGGACGTTGCAGTCAACATCAGCATTTTTCAGCTGCTGTTGATGTACTAGGCAAGATTACGCTCAGTACTTTGCCATTCCTTTCTGAGCGACCGGCTCACATACCCCGTCAGTTACCGACGCGGAGAGAACCGCCACCGATTCTCACGCACGTCACGTCACCCACAAGAGTATACGGGATTACGGAGAAAATCGCTAACCTCTGGGCCAGGGAGACGTTTTATTAACTTACCCTCGTACAAAACAAAGAAAGTATGGAAATGTCTCACAAAGCACGAAATCCAACTACGCCCCCCCCCCCTTCCCCCTCCCCACGAGTCTCTAAAAAAACTTCACTCGTGAACCGAACGACGTAGACCGAACTTCAACCCACAACCTTTGGAAAGCGAGGTAGGCGGCGTAACAACTGCGCCACGGAGGCTCCCTAGAATATATGATGACATCACGAAAACGGTCACACATAGAGGTGTGACGTCATAATAAAGAATAACGGTCTTCAGCAAGTCCGTCCGCTGGGAAAATACCCGACAAGGGAGAGCTGCGACCGTTAGAAGGAGACGTTACTCAATCAGTTAGATTAGATTTAACAAGGTATGGACGAGTTTGTTTGAAATGTCGCACCAAAGTCCCATTATATTAGCTTAATTACATTATTAGTATTAGTACATTGGAATTCAGCCAAAGGAAACATACTTTCAACATCATGAAATTTTAATCAGTAAGATAAGAGTGTTGCATTTGAGATTGGGTCAAATTACAATGGGTTCAAATAGTTTTTTTAAAAAAAAAGGATGTATTTGAAATCAAATAGAAACTTTTTTGTAATAGCCAAACACAAGTTCGTGGGTTATCAGAAACCAGTCATATATATTTTATTATATACATATATTTCTGTTGGATATGTGGGAACAGATTTGTTACTTGTTTAGTGATCCTGGTGAAATTGACAGTGATTTTCATGAATGTTGTTAAATTAAATTTGATTTATTTAGACTAAAGTCCCAAGTGGTTTAGTAGCCACCTTCACTACAGTGGTCAAGGTTTGATTCCCTGATTGGAAAATTGTACCTTTACCTTTGGTATTGAATTGGACTTAACAATTCGAGACCATGTAAGAAATGATGTTATCAGACAGACAGTGGGATCAACCCTTGTGCCACATTTATTGAAAGACAGAAGATCAAGTGGTTTGGCCATCTCGTTAGAATGCAACACCATCAACTACCATCACTGGCTCTACATCAAAGCATCCCTGACGAGGAGGACGCCCAAGAAGAAAATGGATTGATGACATCAAAGACAATGTACAATCACACGGAATAACACTATTCGATGCCACCCATCAGATGCTGGAGCGCCAATTATTCCTCCCCATGATTGACGGTAAAAGTGGAAGATGAGGATGATTGAATTGGAGTGTGTTGACAGTGAAACACTAAACCCCATGTTGGGAACATGACCACTGTAGGTGTAATTCCAGCCAGTCCACTTTGTGGGCTTTGTGGAATCATGACCTGGTTATAACAGCAGAATATGCCAGTCTGCAGATGTGAAGTTCCAGCACAGTTCTTCACTCGCTGCTGGTTTCTGAGCTTGGAGAGGGAAAGGACAGCTCTATAACACAGTTCCTGTAGAAATGGTACTGTGGTACCAAGCCCAGAGATAAGTCTCTACATCAGCCTCACTCAGATAGAGTCAGGCTGTTTTCAGGCTTAGACCTGGATTGCTAATGCACCAGAAGAGTTGAAAGGCAGTCCTCCAGGGGATTCACCAACTGACCACACCATTCATTGTGACTGAAGAGTTGTCTAGGATCAATGTTATTGATGACATTCCTCTATGCCACCATCGCTCAGTCCATCAAGATATTACCTCTGTTTGGTCTGCCACTGTCTGTTCTACCTCTGATACTTTTCCAGTTTATCAGTGATGTCTCCAAAGCTTCACTTCTCACTTACACAAACATAGAAATATGTTTCTCTCCTTCTCTAGTTGTTCTACTTTCATTAGCCTTTTCCAGGCATTTGTTAATGATGCTGGCAGTCCAAGATATTCACAACATCTCTGTTGCATGCAAGCTTTTCCTAATTTGTTTGTTCACTTTCCATCATTCACTACCATACAGGAGAACAGGTTCTATATAATATTTTAGCACTAACAGGATAGTCAGTAATAGTGACTTATTCCATAAGATACTTTTCACTTTCTGAAATGCGCTTCTGCTTAGCATTTTCTGTATTTAACTCTACATATACAATGAAACATATTTTATCAACTGTTTCTTTCTTTTCTCTACAGTTGACCTGGCTCAAAGTTACGCAGACGTTGATCGCCGGTTACCAGTGAATTTGATCATAGACGGAAAGGAAAACACTTGCCTGAGTGCAAATGAAGTGACTTTGTCACTATCATTGCCGTTACAATTATCTTGGTTTCGAGCACACGTGAGGGAGCCGTGTAAGTTTGTGTCTGTTAACATTGACTCATCCATCCCTGATCTTTCTTCATCTACCTTAGAATGTTGACAGAATGTAAGAAAAGTACGTAAAAGTCCAATTTACAGGTCATGAGATTATTTTTGGGCATATGGTGCTAATCTCATACTTTAGACCAAATGGCACTTGATGGGGGATGTAGACAATATTATGCTGGCCATCTTTACTGCCCAGGAAATGTCCAGGTACTCAGTTTATGCAGTCAACCTGGAACATGCCTGTGTCAGAAATATCAAAATGTCAATAGCCCTTTGTAAACTCATAAGGTTTAGTGTAGTTTAGTTTAGCTTTGTTTAGTCGACGGATCAACATCATGTACACGGGTGTAACCCATGAGTACTCCGTTCTACTCCTAACTCAAGCCTGAGTCCTGAGAATCTCTGCTCAGTGCTTAAGGCAAGATTACGCTCAGTACTTTGCCATTCCTTTCTGAGCGACCGGCTCACATACCCCGTCAGTTTACCGACGCGGAGAGAACCGCCACCGATTCTCACGCACGTCACGTCACCCACAAGAGTATACGGGATTACGGAGAAAATCGCTAACCTCTGGCCAGGGAGACGTTTTATTAACTTACCCTCGTACAAAACAAAGAAAGTATGGAAATGTCTCACAAAGCACGAAATCCAAACTACGCCCCCCCCCCCTTTCCCCCTCCCCACGAGTCTCTAAAAAAACTTCACTCGTGAACCGAACGACGTAGACCGAACTTCAACCCACAACCTTTGGAAAGCGAGGTAGGCGGCGTAACAACTGCGCCACGGAGGCTCCCTAGAATATATGATGACATCACGAAAACGGTCACACATAGAGGTGTGACGTCATAATAAAGAATAACGGTCTTCAGCAAGTCCGTCCGCTGGGAAATACCCGACAAGGGAGAGCTGCGACCGTTAGAAGGAGACGTTACTCAATCAGTTAGATTAGATTTAACAAGGTATGGACGAGTTTGTTTGAAATGTCGCACCAAAGTCCCATTATATTAGCTTAATTACATTATTAGTATTAGTACATTGGAATCAGCCAAAGGAAACATACTTTCAACATCATGAAATTTTAATCAGTAAGATAAGAGTGTTGCATTTGAGATTGGGTCAAATTACAATGGGTTCAAATAGTTTTTTTAAAAAAAAGGATGTATTTGAAATCAAATAGAAACTTTTTTGTAATAGCCAAACACAAGTTCGTGGGTTATCAGAAACCAGTCCATATATATTTTATTATATACATATATTTCTGTTGGATATGTGGGAACAGATTTGTTACTTGTTTAGTGATCCTGGTGAAATTGACAGTGATTTTCATGAATGTTGTTAAATTAAATTTGATTTATTTAGACTAAGTCCCAAGTGGTTTAGTAGCCACCTTCACTACAGTGGTCAAGGTTTGATTCCCTGATTGGAAAATTGTACCTTTACCTTTGGTATTGAATTGGACTTAACAATTCGAGACCGATGTAAGAAATGATGTTATCAGACAGACAGTGGGATCAACCCTTGTGCCACATTTATTGAAAGACAGAAGATCAAGTGGTTTGGCCATCTCGTTAGAATGCAACACCATCAACTACCATCACTGGCTCTACATCAAAGATCATCCCTGACGAGGAGGACGCCCAAGAAGAAAATGGATTGATGACATCAAAGACAATTGTACAATCACACGGAATAACACTATTCGATGCCACCCATCAGATGCTGGAGCGCCAATTATTCCTCCCATGATTGACGGTAAAAGTGGAAGATGAGGATGATTGAATTGGAGTGTGTTGACAGTGAAACACTAAACCCCATGTTGGGAACATGACCACTGTAGGTGTAATTCCAGCCAGTCCACTTTGTGGGCTTTGTGGAATCATGACCTGGTTATAACAGCAGAATATGCCAGTCTGCAGATGTGAAGTTCCAGCACAGTTCTTCACTCGCTGCTGGTTTCTGAGCTTGGAGAGGGAAAGGACAGCTCTATAACACAGTTCCTGTAGAAATGGTACTGTGGTACCAAGCCCAGAGATAAGTCTCTACATCAGCCTCACTCAGATAGAGTCAGGCTGTTTTCAGGCTTAGACCTGGATGCTAATGCACCAGAAGAGTTGAAAGGCAGTCCTCCAGGGGATTCACCAACTGACCAACCAACCATTCATTGTGACTGAAGAGGTGTTTAGGATCAATGTTATTTATGACATTCCTCTATGCCACCATCTCAGTCCATCAAGAATTACCTCTGTTGGTCTGCCACTGTCTGTTCTACCTCTGATATTTTCCAGTTGTCGTGATGTCTCCAAAGCTTCACTTCTCACTACACAAACATAGAAACATGTTTCTCTCCTTCTCTATTGTTTTACTTTCATTAGCCTTTTCCAGGCATTTGTTAATGATGCTGGCAGTCCAAGATATTCACAACATCTCTGTTGCATGCAAGCTTTTCCTAATTTGTTTGTTCACTTTCCATCATTCACTACCATACAGGAGAACAGGTTCTATATAATATTTTAGCACTAACAGGATAGTCAGTAATAGTGACTTATTCCATAAGATACTTTTCACTTTCTGAAATGCAGCTTCTGCTTAGCATTTTCTGTATTTAACTCTACATATACAATGAAACATATTTTATCAACTGTTTCTTTCTTTTCTCTACAGTTGACCTGGCTCAAAGTTACGCAGACGTTGATCGCCGGTTACCAGTGAATTTGATCATAGACGGAAAGGAAAACACTTGCCTGAGTGCAAATGAAGTGACTTTGTCACTATCATTGCCGTTACAATTATCTTGGTTTCGAGCACACGTGAGGGAGCCGTGTAAGTTTGTGTCTGTTAACATTGACTCATCCACCCCTGATCTTTCTTCAGCCTACCTTAGAATGTTGACAGAATGTAAGAAAAGTACGTAAAAGTCCAATTTACACGTCATGAGATTATTTTTGGGTATATGGTGCTAACCTCATACTTTAGACCAAATGGCACTTGATGGGGGATGTAGGTACAATATGACGCCGGCCATCCTTTACTGCCCAAGAAATGTCCTGGTACTCAGTTTATGCAGTCAACCTGGAACATGCCTGTGTCAGAAATATCAAAATGTCAATAGCCCTTTGTAAACTGATAAGGTTTAGTGTAGTTAGTTAGCTTAGTTTAGTCGACGGATCAACATCATGCACACGGGTGTAACCTTATGAGTGCTCCGTTCTACTCCTAACTCAAGCCTGAGTCCATGAGAATCTCTGCTCAGTACACTGAACTCTTGTAGCACCAGGCGAGGATCCTGAAATACTTTGGGTAGATTTTTAACTCAAACTTTTCCCGGGCATGCGCCATTAGGGCTACTGTTTTTCATTTTCCAACTGCCAAGGGATTTTTTTACATGCACAGCAATTCACATGGGCGTCCGATCTCACTACCCAGAGACCAGGGGGAAATTTTGTTACTAGAAATCCACGTGAAAAAATCCCGGCCCTCACCAGGGCTCGAACCCGGGACCTCCAGCACTCGAGGCGGACACCATACCTCGAGACATCTCAGCCCCTAAACTGATAAGGATGGTCACTTATAGTATAATGTTACCTTATGGTCATATTTACCCAAAATGGTCTGCACCAAGCTATGTGAAATACTTTTCTTTAACTTCTCCTGTCCTAGCGGGATGGTTCACTAATCTACTCTAGAGCAGATAAGACTTTAACTCTTTCATCCCCAAAGTGTTTTATTGTAATTCTGTATCTAAATATGTATTAGTTTCAGTAGTTTGAAATAGAAAGTATTAAGTTACAGCTATCTGGGACAGATAGTATATAGACTTACCTCAGATTGTGTATGCAGTAAATATCACATAAGTAAGTAAGTATGTCTCACATTCTGCTGGCTTGCTTGTGATGTTCATCAGATTTCCTGAACAAACTCAACATACAGTTCAAGGAGCAGATCAACTCCTCACTTCTTGCTTGTGGGAACAAACGAACAGCACTGGTCTCTGATACAGCTCTAGACATTCACTGTGATTTGGACGTTAAGGTCACCCAAGTGATCCTGACTGGTGAAAGTGTCCAAGCCCTGTGCTCTTTTTACATCAGTGGAGGTGAGCATGTGTCAGAACATTCAGAATATTCAGTTTTATTCATCATCATAATCATCATCATCATCATCATAATCATCATCATCATCAACTTCCACTTTTGCCATCACACGTCGTGGGGAGGAATAATTGGCATTCCAGCGCCCAATGGGTGGCATTGGATAATGTCATTTTGTGTGATTGTACAGTGTCTCTGATGCCGTTAATCCATTTTCTTCTCAGGTGTCCTCTTGCTCTCGTCGCAGCTGATCTTTGATGTAAGGCCAGTGATGGTAGTTGATGGTGTTGCATTCTAATGAGCTGGCCAAACCATTTGATCTTCTATCTTTCCATAAATGTGGCACAAGGTGTTGATCCCACTGTCTGTCTGATAACATTTTGTACTCGGTCTTAGATTGTTAAGTTGACAGCTCTCCTCAGGCATCTCATCTCACAGGTGTTGATTATGTGAAAGTGTGATTTGGATAATGCCCAAGTTTGAGATTGGTAGCATAGGGTTGGTGTGAATATATTGTTTATTATCTGTCGTTTTGCGGACATGGGTATATTTGGATGTTTCACTATGGGTGATAGTTGATATGTAAGCAGACTTTTTGACATCTGATTTTGATTTCTCTGTCCAATCTGCCATCTATTAACTCGTGTAAATCACCATATGTTGATTTTTTTCCCCCATGCATTTCTCCAAACACCTTCACTTGTCTCTTCTTCCTGCTCCTTCTGCTGCTGCAACAGCAGTAATATCATTCTTAACTGGATTTTTCTGCACAACTCACAAACCCAGCAGTTAGGTCAGTCAAGTAAAGAGCCCTTGTCCTCAACTTGAAATGTATTGAGTAAATGTTGCTGTACGTTACTGCATCCCTTCTTCTTCAGGTGCTTGGTCTGAGCTCGCTACTGGTCATCATGATTCTTCATTGCACACGCCATCTGACATGTTGATGAATTTGCTGTTGCTCATATCATTCGTTGCAGTGGCGTTTTATTATTTTTTTTTTCACGCGCGCGCGCGCACACACACACCACACACACCACGCGCTCACACATACAAACGTACACGTACATTGCCTTTTATATATTTAGATTCCTCTGTAAGAGTTCAAGCATGTAGTAATGAATTTACAACGTACAGTACAATATTGTTCTTCATACAACAGAAATTCACCACATCCAAGATCACCTTAAGCGGTTAGCACTGTATTAGGATGGGGTCATGATTGCATGGTGTTTAGTGCCCTTCCTGATCAAGACTGGTACTGGTTCATTCTCCAGCAGTGACACGATCTTATTTCCTCTGAGTACTTCTCAAATATTCCGTCAGCCTCACACAAATGGACACCACTTAATTGTGAAACTTTTCTGGTAATTGTTTCAGAAAGAAAGGCAATGAGGAAGGAAACTTAGGATATATAATGGTCGACCACACCCCTAGAGCAGTAACTACCTTTACATTTGATACATAAAACATGTCACCAAAACATACATTTGTTGTTAAAATCTCGCTAAATAAGGGTTACAAAAGCATAACTCATGTCGGATCAACACCTGCTAAGTATCTTTTGCATATTTATGTGCGTAGTTGTTTGTGTGCTCAGGAGGACTCTAGCCACAATGTCTATTTTATCACTTGTGATTTTGTTCCTATAAAGAGTACCATTCCACGTCTCATTTTCAATGATTTACTCATTGTTGAAATCTTGCTTAGTTGAAACCTAGTCTTATTCATTGTCAGTAATGTTCTCTTTGCAGGGATTTAATGTATAAGTTCTTCCTATGCTCTCCATCAGTGGCAGGATTCTGGACACCACTATTCGATTCACAAATGCGATTTTCTCTGATACTTTGTGGGTTGATGCTGGAGCCCCAGCTCTGTGTAGCGTGGTCACTGGCTATTGATAGAGTTATTCACACAAAAGTAGTGACAAGTAGACTTTCTGAATGAAGAAGATGAGATCGAAGTGGCTCGTATGAATCTAGGCTGTATGAAAGTACAGGTCCTAGTGATGATCTAATCTTCTGAGTAGTGGCCAGGCACTGGAAGTTAAGGTGCACAGCAAAACTTGCGTGAAGGTGGCAGACCTATTTATCCTGCTACACTCTGCCTGGGAAGTAAAAGATCCCCCAGTCTTCCACTGTCTCACAACACGGAGATAGGAAGACAGCTGTTTAGCAAAAACTTTCGCCCTGTCACACTATATCACTGTTCTAAATGTAAGTAATATTATAGCAGAATAATCTTCTATAAATTTAAATCTATGCACTTGATTTATTAAAATAAAACACTAAGCGCTCTCCACAGGAGAAACACCGACCGAAATTAGTGGGTTTGCATATGCCACAGTTCTCTTATGTTATTAACTCCTAACTGCTAACTGAGTCTTTTAGTTTGAATTCCTAAGTTATTATGGTTCATAAACTCTTAATCATTGACTGAACGATTCGGCCTCTGGTCTTATGTAATTAGTTGACTGAGGTGTGGCACATATGGTGATGTCTGCCCCTTAGCTCCAGCATCCGCTCCAAGATGTCAAGCTGTAGTATATTCTCAGGTCTGTCTTCTGTTCCTCCTCTATGTCGATGATGATAATCACACTCCACTCCTGGTTTTATCTCACTGGATACTGCATATTAGTCTAAAAATTAAAAAAAATAAGTCTTTACTTAGAGTTCAAATCCCTTCCCTCACAATTAAAATGTTCTTCAAGGTTCAATGTTACTTATCTGGGAAAGGTTTTTTATTTGTAAATAGTTCCACAGATAAGCTTCTAAAGTTACTTGGTAACTGTGTTAATGATTACTGAGGGATTGCCTCGACATTGGTTGCAATTTATATTATATGCATTTATACATTGAGTTACAATTTTTAGATATGCGTTGATAAAGTTGGTGGTGTGGTGTCATGGTAGACAGGTGTAGATTCTAGCCGCAGGTGGTTTCTCAACAACCTGCAGACATAATTTAACATTGTGTGGGTGGTCTGTAGTAGACTATCCATCTTTCCAGTTGGATGGTGTCATTACCAGTCTCATATGTCGCATGTCTTTACATCGAACATATGCGCTATATCTTCTGTCCCTACAGTCTAGTCACATTGTGCCAATAAATGAGTTGGACATATCTTTAGTTCAACAAGTGCTAACATTCCTACATAATCCTCTAAGACTTTACTTAGAATACTATAGCCAACAGTCACTCAAGCCTAATGGATTTAGAAAGGTTTATAGTTCAACAGCTGATTCACTATAGATGGTGTTCCTATAGTAGGATCGTGAATACATCCACTTCAAGGTAGGAATAGTTACATTGACTTAAGTTCTGATAGTCCCCATTGAATGTGTGTGACCTTTATCAAACGTGGCAGGATTACAGAAAATGTGCAGAGTTGATGACATATTTAATATTGAGATATTCATTACTTTTAAGTAATACTATCTCATTCCAGTATAACATTAATATTATATTATTGCACCTGTTAACTAACTGTTTATATTAACTATCGTTCCCTGGGGAATGATGAACGGCATGGTCTGGATTCTTGCCCATGTTGAATTTCTAAGTCAGCTGTCTGCATCCATTCAACATTCGCCGTTCCCCGTATTTTGTCGACTTTGTCCTTGTCCTTCCTCATACAGCATGGTTATGATCCTTTTACATTTATTCATGCATTAGCTGTGTACATATTATACTCTAGGATTTACCTTCTTGGTTGATCCAATGTGTAGAATTACACCACAATTAATCATACATGAACATTAATAAATCAATAATTAATTAATTTACATACCCAGTCTTCCGTGCTGTTCAACCTCTTTACCACAGCCAGTACGTTACTAGTTTAAAACCACTGAGTAGCGAAATAGAACCTCAACTGATACTGAATTCAGTAGGACTTAACTTTCAAATGTCGACTTGGACTGCTACCCAAAAGTGTCTACCAGCTGGGTCCGCTAACGCGTGAGGAAATAGAACGGAAGCTGTAGCCGATTTGGCATTCTGACAATCCTGGCCATTTTGCTAGGTTGTCGCCATTCGGCTAAACTACCTAAATCACATGAGCCAACTGTTTCTGATTTGGCTGTAGCCTTAAGGTAGACTATCGCTATATATACCTGCATACATTCTTACGTTAAACATAGCTACTTATATCCAAAAGGAGAGGGGCGTCACATGGACTCTGTGACACTCTGTGCAACACTTTCAGCAGGCTGCTCTTCGGAGAGAGACTGAGCCATATGGGTTAAAACCAAGTGCAATTATGTTGATCCTCCTGTCTTTAAACTTCCCTTTTTAACTTTCCCTCTATGTTGTTCTTACAAATATGCAGAGTTTTAAGTTTATCAGGAGTGTTAGCGATTTCTGTTTCCATTTGTGAGCTTAGAGGTAGGTAGAAGGTGTCATCTTTGATGACCGATATGAACACATAAAATTTGCTCAGAAACTAATACACCCTATATGCTAGCTTATGTATGTGGTAAATGTTGGAGACTCATTACCGCCAACCTTCAATGTGGAGATGGCATTTGATGATAATAATGATATTATATGATGAACATGATATTATATGATAATAATAATATTATATGATGATAATGATATTAAATGATGATACAAGTTGTCAGGTTTTCCTCCTAGGACGAAATGTTGCCCTCAGACAACACACGGCACAGTCTAGTAATTATGACGTCACACGTGCACCAGCATCCAATGGTGTAGATGGGGACACCAATAATGTGTATTTGGGGGGCTCCTGCACCCATACCACATACGGTGACAGTCAACCTACCTGGAATGTCACATTTTACAACCCTAGAGCAGTTAATAGATATGTCATATATAACAGGAATGAAGGTATGATCATACTATCTATGAAATGAAAGATATAATGTAATCTATGAATAGCAGATATAATGTTATCAGTAAATGGAGAAGGCAGTGTTGTTATGCGTGAAACATAATATTATCTATGTACCAAGCACATGGCATTGGGAGGGTTAAAGTGACCAGACAAATTGACCTGATTACCTGCAGACAGGTAAGCCATTTTTAGTAATAGAGCTTCTAGAAAGTCAGCTGCTGGGTGTGGGTAGGTTAAAAGTGGGCAAACTAGCTAGTTTTAGTAGGGTATGATGTATTGTTTAGAGAATACTCAGTGTGAAGTAGTGTTTAGAGAATACTCGGTGTGAGGTATTGTTTAGAGAATATTCAGTGTGAAGTAGTGTTAGTTAGTTAGTTGACAGATCATCCTCATTGCACATCGAAACATTCAGTCCATAAGTGCTTGGATCCCCTCCTCAGTAAATCCCGCAGCGTGTAGCGGCACCGGTTCTGTGCTGGTTCATCAATCTTCCTTGGATTCCTGTGTAGTGTTCTTGTTTGGCCACACCGCTTTTAATTTGCTGTTCTCGCAGTCTGACCATGGTTGTAGATTCGCAGTCATCACTTGGTTCTCGCTAAAGTCTTTCTTGTAGTGCATTCAGAATGTCATCCTGGTCCATAGCGTGTCCGCCCTCCACATTAGCCATACCTGCGAGCTTATCAGCCCACTCATTTCCTTGTACTCCCGGGTGCCCTGGCATGAAGATGAAACTAATCTTTGTCAACCGAGACTGCTCCAGAGACAGCAACCACTCTCTTCAGATCCACCCCGTCTCTATCCTCTTGAGCATGCTCATTGAGTCGCTGAGGACACATGCCCTAGTGAATGTCTGTCTCGAGCCATATTGCTTTACTTACTGCCATGACTTCCATAGTCAGGCTACTTGTGGTCTGAGCAAAAGCACCAGAGTCGTCCTTCACAATTCTCCCTCCAGCCTGCGCCGTAAAGGCCCATGAGCCCATGAGCTTCTCACATGTTGGACGACCAACCCATCTGTGTACATGACAGCATCACCGTCTAACAAATTCTCGAAAATCAACGCTTGTACTTCCGCCTCCACAGCCGCCGGATTCTCTTGTCTGCATTTTCTGTCTAGTTGGATGCAAACTGAAAAGGACGTAAGAAATCTGTTGGCACTTGACCCCACTACTCGCCAGGTTCTAAGTCCTCCAATGAACACACCTGTTGAAGAATGTCTTCGGCTTGACCCATCCACGACCTTCCTCTTTTTAACCTGCTGCCCTTCACCTTCCTAATTTCACTATGCAATGGATGTTGTGTGTTTGCATTAACTCTGAGGTAGGTGCGTGCCCTGCAACCTTGTATTCTCTCTTCAATGGTTGGAAAATCAAGAAGGTAGCGCATGCTGTATCTCTTGTACACCCAAGAATAATGCGCATAGCTTCATTTTGTATCCTTTCTATCCTTTCTATCTGCTTACGGCTGAGAGTCAGGATCGCCATCGCATAATCAAAAACAGACATGACCAGCCCCTCGTATAGGAGGCATAGATGGCGCTGCTCACAGTTTGCTGCCGCCATCACCCGCATCGCAGCCAAACCTCGCTTGGCCTTTGTTATCACCTGGTCTATGTGCTCATTATAAGCAAGGCTTCGATCAAAACGTATTCCCAGGTAATTCATTGCCTGCGTTCTTTCCACAGTCTCTGAACACAGATTAACAGTTGGTGTTGGCGTGTTGACAATATGATTATTCAATGAGAACCATGTTACTGTTGCCTTTATTGGGTTGACCATTGCCCCAGCTTCACACTGAAGTATTGTTGATTAGTTGTGAAATAGTGTTTAGAGAATAATCAATGTGAAGTAGTGTTTAGAGAATACTCAGTGTGAGGTATTGTTTAGAGAATACTCAGTGTGAAGTATTGTTTAGAGAATACTCAGTGTGAAGTAGTGTTTAGAGAATACTCAGTGTGAGGTATTGTTTTGAGAATACTCAGTGTGAGGTATTGTTTAGATAATATTCAATGTGAAGTAGTGTTTAGAGAATAATCAATGTGAAGTAGTGTTTAGAGAATACTCAGTGTGAAGTATTGTTTAGAGAATACTCAGTGTGAAGTAGTGTTTAGAGAATACTCAGTGTGAGGTATTGTTTAGAGAACACTCAGTGTGAAGTATTTTGTAGAGAATAATAAGTGTGAAGTAGTGATTAGTGAATACTCATAGTGTGAGTTATTGTTTAGAAAATACTTGTAATGTGAGATAGTGTTTAGAGAATACTCATAGTGTGAGTTAGTGTTTAGAGAATACTGATAGTGTGAGTTAGTGTTTATAGATTACTCATAGTGTGAGTTAGTGCTTAGAGAATACTCATAATGTTAGTTAATGTTTAGAGAATACCCATAGTGTGAGTTAGTGTTTAGAGAATACTCATAGTGTTAGTTAGTGTTTAGAGAATACCCATAGTGTGAGTTAGTGTTTAGAGAATACTCATAGTGTTAGTGTTTAGAGAATACTCATAGTGTGAGTTAGTGTTTAGAGAATACTCACAATATGAGTTAATGTTTAGAGATCATCTAGTGTGATGTACAGTTTAGAAAATACTCATTTGGTGAGATGATGTTTAGAGAATGTTGACTGTTGATGGTTAGCTTCTAGAAGGTAACAGTTTTCATTGATGCTTAGATGATATTACAAGGGAAAGTCATTAAGTAACAGGAAGCTTACGAAAATCATCATCCTCATCCACAGCAATGGTTTCACCACAGGAAGCTGCTTGTACGGGGGGAAGTCATTCAGGAATTTTACAAATAACTTTTTTGTAAAACAATAGAGCAAATTAGAAATATTGTGTGTTTTTTTCTCAACATAGTCCCTCTGCCTGCCAACACACTTGGTCCACCTGTCCACTAGCTATTTGATGTCTTCTAGGAACAGGTTTTAGGTGTAGCCTTAAACTAATTTTGCACTGCCTCCATTACCTCGTTGTCATCTGCAAACCTCTGACCCTGGAAGGGCCTAACCATGTGAATGTCTGATGGTGACAAGTCCGGGCTGCAAGCTGGATGTTTCAAGGACTAACTTTATTAGGAAGGGCGCTGTCATGCAATAAAAATACTCCATTTGAGAGACACATCGATCGTCGCTTCGATCGTATCATGGGCTTCAGTTTGTTCACTACACTAGCAAGTCACTGTATCAAGCGCTAGTCACAAGCACTAGTTTCATCCATTTCCTGGAAATGCACCAATATAGAACCCTTGATATCTAAATGATGGTCATCAAGAATTTCTTGGCTGATTTCTGCGTCTTGAATTTTTTCTTAACCGGACACAATAGGTGTTTCAACTGCAAGGACTGCCTCTTACACTCTGGTTTGTAATGATACACCCAGAACTTGTCTACAATCACAATTTGATGGAGAAAAGCATCTTCTACTCAAACATAACAGTGCTTCTAACAAATCGTCTGCCATGCATATTTGTGATCATCGGAAATCTGTCTTGCTACACATTTTCCTATAACTGACGTCATCATGGACAGTTGTGTATGCAGCACCGTGACTCATTGAAATCCATGAGTATTTCATCAATAGTGAATACCTGTTGTCATGGACTAACTGATCCATCTGCCGTTTCACTGTGTACGTTGCCACACTTGCAGGTCTCCCACTACGCGGTTCGTCAATTACATTTTGTCTTCCATTTTGAAATCTTTCAATCCATTCATACTCTTCCCTGACTCAAACAACTGTTTCCATATAGAACCATCATTCTTCTGTAGATTTCATTAGGTTTCATACCCTCCGACCAAAAAAAAATTAGTTAATGCCCATTGTTCTTCTAAGGGGCAAGTTTTAGTGTGGCAGTCATTTTGTAATCGCTATTGCGCTTGTAGAAATTACTCGATCCTTATGAACTCTTCATGGGGTATTGCTTAAGAGTCAGTTTATATTCTAAAATAAGATTTACCATTGTCTATACCCTTCCATGCACTTTAAAACAAAATACCTGTTACTTAATGACTTTCCCTCATAGATGAAGTCATGTCTATGCTGTCTATAACAAATGAAGGCATGTCTATGTTATTTATAAAGGCAATGAAGACAATTTCATGTTATCTATCAAAGAAATGAGGCATGTCAGTGTTTTATGTAACAGCAATGATGTTGTAATGCACTACTACTCCATCTTCATATATACTTCTGCCATCACTACATTACATAACACACATACCCATATACAAACGAATGTGCTGATTCATACACACACTCATATGGATATATCTACTGGCTTAAGTCTGGCACAACAGGGCACTCATTTTTATCGTTTTCTTCTTTTTGTCATTTTTCTTCTTTTAGTTCTAGTTTTTTTTTTCTTTCCATTTTGCATATCCTTTGTATCTTTTGAGATTAACGGGGCACCTGTGGGTCTGCTTGAAGTATAATACTGTTAATGTGTTATCAATAACAAATACACTTCTCCAGGTATCCATGTGGATGATCGACTAATAGGATTCCACCTGAGAAGTTATGACTCTGCTGGAGCAGAAGTGTTTCATTTCATTGATACATCACCAACTGAACAGACTGTCTACACAGTGAGTTCACTGACCACAGAGGTACAGACTGTCAGTATTTATATACACAAGATGGCGCGAGCTTACGAACAGTTTTTTCTCACTGTCTGTGAGGTGGAAGTGTATGGCGGTGAGTACTTAATGCTGGTTTCAAATGATTATCTCAAACAAAGCAGCTCAGTTACCTGGACATTGCTGATAACATTGCTGTCCTGTCTTACACAAAAAGTCAGATACAAAGTAACACTAAAAATATTTTAGATAGGAGGTCACAACAATTAGATCTCTCCACGCCTAATGTTCTCCAAGGGGCACACCTGTCTGATCGTATCCTCCGCCTGAGCCTCCATGATTTCCCTCTTATCAGTCGCTGACCCTTAACTACGTCCAGCGCCTCATGCAACGGGTGATCTGTGTCTGCAGCTACTCTGAGGTATGCCTTCGCCTGCATCACCTTGAGCCTACCAGCAACAGTCGGCAGACCAAGGATGTAACGCATACACACTACTGGGGTGTCTCTAGTGCATCCCAGAATGACCCGCATAGCTTTGTTCTGTATGCGCTCTAACTTCACCAGCTGACTCTCTGAGACAGTGGGCAGACGTAATCCATATTCAATTACTGAGAGGATCAAGTGCTGGTATAGTGTGAAAAGCATTCTCTGCTCTATGTCCATTGCAGCCATAGTTTTAAGTGCATTGAGTCCCTTTTGAGTTCTTGTCACGACCGTCTCCACATGGTCCTTGAAGGATAGGCTCCTGTCAAATGTGATCCCCAGATACTTCAGTTTGTTCTCTCTGCTGACATTTCTACCATCTATCGCGAGGCTTGGGACATCAGCTCTTACAATCCTGTTGTCCAGAGAGCACCACAAAACAGCCGCCTTTTCCGGGTGGATGACAGCACTCATTTCTGTGCACCAGTCAATCACTTCATCTACTGTCGCCTGTAACTACTGGGCTGTTTGCTCCCTATCTCTCCCCTGCCTATATGCAAGAATATCATCTGCAAATGTTAGTATTCTTCCAACCCCTGGTGCTTCTAGGTTTGCAATCTTGCTCGTATACACATTAAAGAGCACCGGTGAGATTGCAGGTCCCTGTGGCAGTCCCGGGGTTAACATATGTGGCTCTGAGGTCCATGCACCCAGACGGAGAGCAACCCGACGAGAGTGCAGGACGGCTGCTATCCAGTTCACCAACCAGGGATTGACCCCCTTCTCCATCAGTGCGGTAGATAATGAGAATAAATCAAGCAAATGATAACCTGATCTCCCTCGGTGAAACCTCACTTCAAGAGATGAGATCATACACCTATTTAGAGATCAATGTAGACTAAGATGGGCGAACAGTATAGATATAAAAATAAGAATACAAAAGCAAAAGCAACTTTATAGCACCAGCAAATATGTGGAAGTCAAAATAAATTAA
Organism: Cepaea nemoralis; assembly: GCA_014155875.1. Lineage (NCBI taxonomy): Eukaryota > Metazoa > Mollusca > Gastropoda > Stylommatophora > Helicidae > Cepaea > Cepaea nemoralis. The sequence continues at coordinate 71,142 of JACEFZ010000614.1, forward strand.
ACACAGCAATAATCTTCTGAGTATTCGATTTTAACGTTAAATCTGTACTTGTGTATGGATCAGAAACTTGGAGAACCACTAAAACAACCACAAATAAACTACAATCATTCATTATTTGGTGCCTACACTAATTAGAATAATTGTAAATGGTAAGATGGAATGTCCAGTGTGGGGCTCAAGGAGAGAACTAGACACATGGCAGTGAATCCAGAGGGGAAGAACAGACGCTGGTCCTGACTAGGGCATACATTGAGACATCTTGAGAATGACATAACTAGAAATGCCTTTTGGGGGGGGGGGGATGGGGGGAATCCACAGGGCACAAGAAAGAGGAAGATCTACAAACACACGCAGTAGATTAGTAGAGACATGGATAACATAGGGAGAACATGGACGGAGCTTCAAGGGATAGCTAAGGATAGAACAGCTTGAAATGAGTTGGTTGAGAACCTTTGTCCCAGTGGCAAAGGAAGAAGAAGAATGTATAAATAAGCAATGTGGACATTACAGTATTGTTTTGATTATTTACTCCTGCATCTTAAGTTGTTTTCTTGCATTTATTAAACGTAGTATGGAAGAAGAATTTACAGTCAATATTCACTTTATAAAATCTTATTTATATATGACTCACTGTATCTATCAGAAAAATTTTGACTTCCATCTTATTAGGATCTGTTTTTGTTCACTTATTGGTTCTCCATTTTCGCTGTTAATTATTTCAGTTGGGTCAAAGGGTTCTCCTCTGGTTCGCATTGCACTTATCTTTTTGTAGAAGTTTCTGGTTGCCTCCTTGTAGTTTTTATTTAGGGTTTCTCCATACTCTTCCCAGTCTTTTTGTTTTTCCCTCTTTACTATTCTACTCACATGTCTTCTCGCTATTCTGTATTCTCTATAATCACATTCCTGTTTGCTCTTCAACCACTTTTTATATTTTTCCTTTTTTTCTTTTACCGCTTTCTTTACTTCTGCGTTCCACCAACTTGTTATTTTCTTTATCCGTGTTTTGCGTTTTTTCGTGGTTCCGCATGTTATTTTTGCAGTATTTAAAATGCTTGATTTGAACATCTCCCATTCTTCTTCCACTGTTTTTCTTTCCGTAGGTAATTTTTCAAAGAGTTCAGTTAGTTCTTTCTCATAGTTTTCCCTTACTGCCTCGTCTTTAAGGTTTTTTAAGTTTACTGATTCGCATGGCATGTATTTTCCTGCTCTTTGTTTTCTTCTTCTGATTGTTCTTATTGTGGCAACGACTGCTTTATGATCTGTGTTTATACTGAAATTGGGCACTGCTCTTGCATCTAATATATTTCTCTTTCTGTTATTTCTTGTTAATATAAAATCAATTTGGCTTTTAGTATCTAGATTGTTCCATTTATACCAGGTGTATACTTGCGAATCTTTATGTTTATAGAATGTGTTTGTTATATAGAGGTCGTGTTGGCTGCAAAGCTCTATCAGTCTACTTCCGTTATCATTCCTTTCATTTTGCTGATCTCCAAATGCTCCCAGGTGTTTTTCTATGCCCACTCTGTTATGTCCTAGTCTTGCATTAAAGTCTCCCATAACTATGATGTTGTCCTGCTTATCTATTTTATTTAGCACGTCATGTATGTCTTCGTAGAAGTCCTCGCATTCTTGCTCATTATTGTTTGCATTACATGGTGCGTATATCTGTACATATGTTGTGATTGTTTGTTCTTTTATTCTCACTGTTATGATTCTTTCTGATATATATTTTATTTCTAGTATTCCTCTTGCAAGCCGTGGTTCAATGACTATTCCCACACCGTGTCTTGCCCTTTCTTGCTGTTCTACTCCAGAGTAAACAAACGTGTAGCTGCGGTGGAGCTCCTTGCATCCTTTCCCCTTTGTTCTGGTGTCCGCTATTCCCATCAGTCCAATATTCCTCTCCTCCATTGTTTCTATAAGCTCTTCTTCTTTACTATTGAAACCACAAACGTTCATTGTGCCTATTTTTTGAATCGCTGATCTATCTCGTAGTCCATTAACATTGCCGGGTCGATAGCCGTTTGGGTCAGTCCGTTTATACTTCTTAGTTTTTCTACGAGCAGTATGAAGATCCCCTGCCGGCTTGCTAGGCCAGTCGCAGGTTTAGGACACTAATCTGACCACAGGGAGTCCATCTCCTATGGCGAGCCATAGCCCCGTTAGCCCATGACCTCGCGGTCATAGTTGCCCGGTCTGCACCACGTGGAGGTGGGGGTTGGCTTGTGTAGTCTGCGGGTCATCGGCAGGCTACTAATTTTTGCTCTTCACCCCTCCTGGGAGAGGCTAGCCGATCCTAACCCTGCTGGCTGCAGGGCCAGGCGCATTCCACACCTTGCATTTGATGATAATAATGATATTATATGATGAACATGATATTATATGATAATAATAATATTATATGATGATAATGATATTAAATGATGATACAAGTTGTCAGGTTTTCCTCCTAGGACGAAATGTTGCCCTCAGACAACACACGGCACAGTCTAGTAATTATGACGTCGCACGTGCACCAGCATCCAATGGTGTAGATGGGGACACCAATAATGTGTATTTTGGGGGCTCCTGCACCCATACCACATACGGTGACAATCAACCTACCTGGAATGTCACATTTTACAACCCTAGAGCAGTTAATAGATATGTCATCTATAACAGGAATGAAGGTATGATCATACTATCTATGAAATGAAAGATATAATGTAATCTGCTATTTATAATGTTATCAGTAAATGGAGAAGGCAGTGTTGTTATGCGTGAAACATAATATTATCTATGTACCAAGCACATGGCATTGGGAGGGTTAAAGTGACCAGACAAATTGACCTGATTACCTGCAGACAGGTAAGCCATTTTTAGTAATAGAGCTTCTAGAAAGTCAGCTGCTGGGTGTGGGTAGGTTAAAAGTGGGCAAACTAGCTAGTTTTAGTAGGGTATGATGTATTGTTTAGAGAATACTCAGTGTGAAGTAGTGTTTAGAGAATACTCGGTGTGAGGTATTGTTTAGAGAATATTCAGTGTGAAGTAGTGTTAGTTAGTTAGTTGACAGATCATCCTCATTGCACATCGAAACATTCAGTCCATAAGTGCTTGGATCCCCTCCTCAGCAAATCCCGCAGCGTGTAGCGGCTAACGACGCCAGTTCTGTGTTGGTTTATCAATCTTCCTTGGATTCCTGTGTAGTGTTCTTGTTTGGCCACACCGCTTTTAATTTGCTGTTCTCACAGTCTGACCATGGTTGTAGATTCACAGTCATCACTTGGTTCTCGCTAAAGTCTTTCTTGTAGTGCATTCAGAATGTCATCCTGGTCCATAGCGTGTCCGCCCTCCACATTAGCCATACCTGCGAGCTTATCAGCCCACTCATTTCCTTGTACTCCCGGGTGCCCTGGCATGAAGATGAAACTAATCTTTGTCAACCGAGACTGCTCCAGAGACAGCAACCACTCTCTTCAGATCCACCCCGTCTCTATCCTCTTGAGCATGCTCATTGAGTCGCTGAGGACACAAGCCCTAGTGAATGTCTGTGTCTCAAGCCATATTGCTTTACTTACTGCCATGACTTCCATAGTCAGGCTACTTGTGGTCTGAGCAAAAGCACCAGAGTCGTCCTTCACAATTCTCCCTCCAGCCTGCGCCGTAAAGGCCCATGAGCCCATGAGCTTCTCACATGTCGGACGACCAACCCATCTGTGTATATGACAGCATCACCGTCTAACGAATTCTCGAAAATCAACGCTTGTACTTCCGCCTCCACAGCAGCCGGATTCTCTTGTCTGCATTTTCTGTCTAGTTGGATGCAAACTGAAAAGGACGTAAGAAATCTGTTGGCACTTGAACCCACTACTCGCCAGGTTCTAAGTCCTCCAATGAACACACCTGTTGAAGGATGTCTTCGGCTTGACCCATCCACGACCTTCCTCATTTTAACCTGCTGCCCTTCACCTTCCTAATTTCACTACGCAATGGATGTTGTGTGTTTGCATTAACTCCGAGGTAGGTGCGAGCTCTGCAGACTTGTATTCTGTCTTCAATGGTTGGAAAATCAAGAAGGTAGCTCATGGTGTATCTCTTGTACATCCAAGAATAATGCGCATAGCTTAATTTTGTATCCTTTCTATCCTTTCTATCTGCTTACGGCTGAGAGTCAGGATTGCCATCGCATAATCAAAAACAGACATGACCAGCCCCTCGTATAGGAGGCATTGATGATGCTGCTCACAGTTTGCTGCCGCCATCACCAGCATCACAGCCAAACCCCGCTTGGCCTTTGTTATCACCTGGTCTATGTGCTCATTATAAGCAAGGCTTTGATCAAAACGTATTCCCAGGTAATTCATTGCCTGCGTTCTTTCCACAGTCTCTGAACACAGATTAACAGTTGGTGTTGGGTTGTTGACAATATGATTATTCAATGAGAACCATGTCACTGTTGCCTTTATTGTGTTGACCATTGCCCCAGCTTCACACTGAAGTATTGTTGATTAGTTGTGAAATAGTGTTTAGAGAATAATCAATGTGAAGTAGTGTTTAGAGAATACTCAGTGTGAGGTATTGTTTAGAGAATACTCAGTGTGAAGTATTGTTTAGAGAATACTCAGTGTGAAGTAGTGTTTAGAGAATACTCAGTGTGAGGTATTGTTTTGAGAATACTCAGTGTGAGGTATTGTTTAGATAATATTCAATGTGAAGTAGTGTTTAGAGAATAATCAATGTGAAGTAGTGTTTAGAGAATACTCAGTGTGAAGTATTGTTTAGAGAATACTCAGTGTGAAGTAGTGTTTAGAGAATACTCAGTGTGAGGTATTGTTTAGAGAACACTCGGTGTGAAGTATTTTGTAGAGAATAATCAGTGTGAAGTAGTGATTAGTGAATACTCATAGTGTGAGTTATTGTTTAGAAAATACTTGTAATGTGAGATAGTGTTTAGAGAATACTCATAGTGTGAGTTAGTGTTTAGAGAATACTGATAGTGTGAGTTAGTGTTTATAGATTACTCATAGTGTGAGTTAGTGTTTAGAGAATACTCATAATGTTAGTTAATGTTTAGAGAATACCCATAGTGTGAGTTAGTGTTTAGAGAATACTCATAGTGTTAGTTAATGTTTAGAGAATACTCATAGTGTGAGTTAATGTTTAGAGAATACCCATAGTGTGAGTTAGTGTTTAGAGAATACTCATAATGTTAGTTAATGTTTAGAGAATACTCATAGTGTTAGTTAATGTTTAGAGAATACTCATAGTGTTAGTTAATGTTTAGAGAATACCCATAGTGTGAGTTAGTGTTTAGAGAATACTCATAATGTTAGTTAATGTTTAGAGAATACTCATAGTGTTAGTTAGTGTTTAGAGAATACCCATAGTGTGAGTTAGTGTTTAGAGAATACTCAGTGTTAGTTAGTGTTTAGAGAATACTCATAGTGTGAGTTAGTGTTTAGAGAATACTCATAGTGTTAGTTAGTGTTTAGAGAATACTCATAGTGTGAGTTAGTGTTTAGAGAATACTCATAGTGTTAGTTAGTGTTTAGAGAATACTCATAGTGTGAGTTAGTGTTTAGAGAATACTCATAGTGTTAGTTAGTGTTTAGAGAATACTCATAGTGTGAGTTAGTGTTTAGAGAATACTCATAGTGTTAGTTAGTGTTTAGAGAATACTAATAGTGTTAGTTAGTGTTTAGAGAATACTCATAGTGTGAGTTAGTGTTTAGAGAATACTCACAATATGAGTTAATGTTTAGAGATCATCTAGTGTGATGTACAGTTTAGAAAATACTCATATGGTGAGATGATGTTTAGAGAATGTTGACTGTTGATGGTTAGCTTCTAGAAGGTAACAGTTTTCATTGATGCTTAGATGATATTACAAGGGAAAGTCATTAAGTAACAGGAAGCTTACGAAAATCATCATCCTCATCCACAGCAATGGTTTCACCACAGGAAGCTGCTTGTACAGGGGGAAGTCATTCAGGAATTTTACAAATAACTTTTTTGTAAAACAATAGAGCAAACCAGAAATGTTGTGTGTTTTTTTCTCAACATAGTCCCTCTGCCTGCCAACACACTTGGTCCACCTGTCCACTAGCTATTTGATGTCTTCTAGGAAAAGGTTTTAGGTGTAGCCTTAAACTAATTTTGCACCGCCTCCATTACCTCGTTGTCATCTGCAAACCTCTGACCCTGGAAGGGCCTAACCATGTGAATGTCTGATGGTGACAAGTCCGGGCTGCAAGCTGGATGTTTCAAGGACTAACTTTATTAGGAAGGGCGCTGTCATGCAATAAAAATACTCCATTTGAGAGACACATCGATCGTCGCTTCGATCGTATCATGGGCTTCAGTTTGTTCACTACACTAGCATGTCACTGTATCAAGCGCTAGTCACAAGCACTAGTTTCATCCATTTCCTGGAAATGCACCAATATAGAACCCTTGATATCTAAATGATGATCATCAAGAATTTCTTGGCTGATTTCTGCGTCTTGAATTTTTTCTTAACCGGACACAATAGGTGTTTCAACTGCAAGGACTGCCTCTTACACTCTGGTTTGTAATGATACACCCAGAACTTGTCTACAATCACAATTTGATGGAGAAAAGCATCTTCTACTCAAACATAACAGTGCTTCTAACAAATCGTCTGCCATGCATATTTGTGATCATCGGAAATCTGTCTTGCTACACATTTTCCTATAACTGATGTCATCATGGACAGTTGTGTATGCAGCACCGTGACTCATTGAAATCCATGAGTATTTCATCAATAGTGAATACCTGTTGTCATGGACTAACTGATCCATCTGCCGTTTCACTGTGTACGTTGCCACACTTGGAGGTCTCCCACTACGCGGTTCGTCAATTACATTTTGTCTTCCATTTTGAAATCTTTCTATCCATTCATACTCTTCCCTGACTCAAACAACTGTTTCCATATAGAACCATCATTCTTCTGTAGATTTCATTAGGTTTCATACCCTCCGACCAAAAAAAAATTAGTTAATGCCCATTGTTCTTCTAAGGGGCAAGTTTTAGTGTGGCAGTCATTTTGTAATCGCTATTGCGCTTGTAGAAATTACTCGATCCTTATGAACTCTTCATGGGGTATTGCTTAAGAGTCAGTTTATATCCTAAAATAAGATTTACCATTGTCTATACCCTTCCATGCACTTTATAACAAAATACCTGTTACTTAATTACTTTCCCTCATAGATGAAGTCATGTCTATGCTGTCTATAACAAATGAAGGCATGTCTATGTTATTTATAAAGGCAATGAAGACAATTTCATGTTATCTATCAAAGAAATGAGGCATGTCAGTGTTTTATGTAACAGCAATGATGTTGTAATGCACTACTACTCCATCTTCATATATACTTCTGCCATCACTACATTACATAACATACAGGACTTCGCGTTGGAGCTCAAGCCAACGAACACAAGCAAGCAAGCAAGCAACATTACATAACACACATACCCATATACAAACGAATGTGCTGATTCATACACACACTCATATGGATATATCTACTGGCTTAAGTCTGGCACAACAGGGCACTCATTTTTATCGTTTTCTTCTTTTTGTCATTTTTCTTCTTTTAGTTCTAGTTTTTTTTTTTTCTTTCCATTTTGCATATCCTTTGTATCTTTTGAGATTAACGGGGTACCTGTGGGTCTGCTTGAAGTATAATACTGTTAATGTGTTATCAATAACAAATACACTTCTCCAGGTATCCATGTGGATGATCGACTAATAGGATTCCACCTGAGAAGTTATGACTCTGCTGGAGCAGAAGTGTTTCATTTCATTGATACATCACCAACTGAACAGACTGTCTACACAGTGAGTTCACTGACCACAGAGGTACAGACTGTCAGTATTTATATACACAAGATGGCGCGATCTTACGAACAGTTTTTTCTCACTGTCTGTGAGGTGGAAGTGTATGGCGGTGAGTACTTAATGCTGGTTTCAAATGATTATCTCAAACAAAGCAGCTCAGTTACCTGGACATTGCTGATAACATTGCTGTCCTGTCTTACACAAAAAATCAGATACAAAGTAACACTAAAAATATTTTAGATAGGAGGTCACAACAATTAGATAAAAAATTTCATAGAGGAATGACAAAGATAATGAGAATAAATCAAGCAAATGATAACCTGATCTCCCTCTGTGAAACCTCACTTCAAGAGATAAAAGCATACACCTATTTAGGGATCAATCTAGACAAAGATGGGTGAACAGTATAGATATAAAAATAAGAATACATAAGCAAAAGCAACTTTATAGCACCAGCAGATGTGTGGAAGTCAAAATAAATTAAACACAGCAATAATCTTCTGAGTATTCAATTTTAACGTTAAATCTGTACTTGTGTATGGATCAAAAACTTGGAGAACAACTAAAACAATCACAAATAAACTACAATCATTCATTATTTGGTGCCTACACTAATTAGAATAATTGTAAATGGTAAGATGGAATGTCCAGTGTGGGACTCACGTAGAGAACTAGACACATGCCAGCGAATCCAGAGGGGAAGAACAGTCGCTGGTCCTGACTAGGGCATACATTGAGACATCTTGAGAATGACATAACTAGAAATGCCTTTTTTGGGGGGGGGGGGGGGGGGGGAATCCACAGGGCACAAGAAAGAGGAAGATCTAAAAACACACGCAGTAGATTAGTAGAGACATGGATAGCATAGGGAGAACATGGACGGAGCTTCAAGGGATAGCTAAGGATAGAACAGCTTGAAATGAGTTGGTTGAGAACCTTTGTCCCAGTGGCAAAGGAAGAAGAAGAATGTATAAATAAGCAATGTGGACATTACAGTATTGTTTTGATTATTTACTCGTGCATCTTAAGTTGTTTTCTTGCATTTATTAAATGTAGTATGGAAGAAGAATTTACAGTCAATATTCACTTTATAAAATCTTATATATATATGACTCACTGTATCTATCAGAAATACCTGATTTACTGCAGCCAACCTTGATTTATAATTTAGTGCATCCAGCAATTTTTTGTCATTTACTGTATTCGCCAATCATAATGACTGACTTTATCCATCAGTCATGCTGATTTACTTTATCCACCAATCATATGTTCTCTGCATACACAAATCACATGTGATTTTGCTCTATCCACCAGTCACTTATAGTTTATTGTATTCACCAACGATATGTCACTGAAAGCATCCTTCATTCATGTGTTGTTGAGAGTGTCTATCAATCATATTTTATACAGTTCATCTACGAATTATTTTGGGCTGAGTGCATGCATCAATTGACTGTTCCCAGATTCCGTGTGTGAACCAGGCCTGTATGGGCGGGACTGTGAACACAACTGTCACTGTGCCAACAGCAGAGACACTTGCTTTGTTAGTACTGGTGGGTGCCCATCTGGGTGCCCGCCGGGTTTTCAAGGGGAAAGTTGCACTGAAGGTAATATAGCACTGGTATTGTCATTATTGTTATAATCTACAACAATAGGATAATTGTCACCATCAGTATCATCGTTTTTCACTCTAATGATAGAAATCTCTCAAACCATTTAAGATAATCTACAAATTATACAAGATGTGTGCAGATATCTTGTGACTCTAGGATACAGTTAATTTCAGGTTGTCAGATGATCCAGTTTACATTCTTCAACAGGTGTGTTCACTTGAAGACTTAGAACCTGGTGAGGAATGGGTACAAGTGCCAGCGGAGTTCTGTACGTCCTTTTCAGTTTGCATCCAACTAGAAAAAAATGCAGGCAAGATAATCTGGCTGCTGTGGAGGTGAAAGTGCAGGCTTTGGTCTTCAAGAATTCTTTATAGGGTGGTGCTATCATTTACGCAGATGGGTGCGTCATTCGACGCGTGAGAAGTTCATAGGGCCTTTATGGCTCAAGCTGGAGGAAGAATCATGAAGGAAGATTCTGGTGCTTTTGCCTTGACCACAAGTAGCCTGACTATGGAAGTCATGGATGCCAGTAAATCAGTTACATGATTCGAGTCATAAACCTTCACTCGGGCATGTTTCCTTAGTGACTCAATGAGTATGCTCCGGAAGGTAGTGATGAGGTGGGCCCGAAGACAGTGGTTGTTGTCTCTGATGCGGTCATGGCTGGCAAAGATTATTTTCATTTTTATGCCAGGGCATGCGGGTGTCCAAGGAAATAAGCATGCTGACAGGCTTGCAGGTGAGGCTACTGTGGAGGGCAGACGAGCCATGGACTAGGCTGATATGCTGAATGCTTTATAAGAAGTAAGTCATTCGCGGAAACCAAGTGATGACTGAATCTACACTCATGGTCAAACTGCAAGAACTGCAGTTAAAAGAGGTGTAGCCACTATGCAGGAAGCCAAAGAAGATTAATAAACCTACACAGAATTGGTGTCCTTAGTCGCTACACGTTGTGGGATTTACTGAGGAGGGGATCTGAGCACTAATGGACTGAATGGTTCAATGTGCAATGAGGATGATCTGTCGACTAACTAACTAACTAAGATGACCCAGTTTTTAAGTATATAAATCAGTGTGCCAAAAAATACATTTGGGACGTTCGTTTGTCCTAGTTTTTCCCCAGCCAAATGAAATATCTCATTCAATTAAACACTCCCAATTTTCATTTGGAGAGACAGTAATTTTATTATCATTGTGGTTGTTGTTGTTGTTATTGTTTTCTGTCTAGTCTAACTTGTGAAGAAGTAGTTTAAACTGTAAGCATTGTAAAAATTTCATCTCTGTGGTGGGTGAAATTAATTGCGGCCTTATATGGTCTTTGTATAACAATTGCTAAATTTTAACTACAGTATTAATAGGTTTAAAAGTTCTGAAGAGAAAGCATTGATTTAAGGATTCTTTGATTCTTTTCATGCTTAAAGCTCAGGTTAAAGCATAGTTCTTGGAATTTGGAATATTTGCAATTGAGATACACATGGAAAAGTCCAGGAATTACCACATGAACTTATTAGAAACTAGTGGGACATCTAAGGGCTAGCAGAAGTCATGAATGTATTAGATACAAGTGGAACATCAAAGGACTAGCAGAAGGCATGAATGTATTAGATACAAGTGGAACATCAAAGGACTAGCAGAAGGCATGAATGTATTAGATACAAGTGGAACATCAAAGGACTAGCAGAAGACATGAATTTATTTGATACTAGTGGGAGCTCTCGATACTTCAGAGATAAGATGGCCTGCATTAGGTGAAACTAGAACATATGTTGGGCCTAAAATGTGGTATTGTAGAGATAAATCTAAACATAAACACAGAGTTAGTTTAGGTTGCTGTAGAACTACAAACCGAACTCAATCGCATAAGTACTTGGTGTGATGAAGCTGGGGCAATGGTCAACCCAACAATGGCAACAGTGACTTGGTTCTCGTTGAATAATCATATTGTCAACACTCCAACAATAACTGTAATGCTGTGTTCAGAGACGGTGGAAAGAACGCAGGCAATGAATTACCTGGTGATACGGTTTGATCGAAGCCTTGCTTATAATGTGCACATAGACCAGGTGATAACAAAGGCCAAGCGGGGTTTGGTAGCGATGTGGGTGATGGCGGCAGCAAACTGTGATCAGCGCCATCTATGTCTTCTGTACGAGGGGCTGGTCATGTCTGTTTTGGAGTATGCAATGGGAATCCTGACTCTCAGCCATAAGCAGATAGAAAGGATGGAAAGGATACAGAATGAAGCTATGCGCATTATTCTTGGATGTACAAGAGATACAGCATGCAGGGCGATGCGCTACCTTCTTGATTTTCCAACCATTGAAGAGAGAATACAAGTTTGCAGGGCACGCGCCTACCTCAGAATTAACGCAAACACACAACATCCACTGCATAGCGAAATTAGGAAGGTGAAGGGCAGCAGGTTAAAAAGAGGACGGTCGTGGATGAGTCAAGCCGAAGACATTCTTCAACAGGTGTGTTCACTTGAGGACTTAGAACCTGGCGAGGAGTGGGTGCAAGTGCCAACAGACTTCTGCACATCCTTTGCAGTTTGCATCCAACTAGATAGAAAATGCAGACAAGAAAATCTGGCTGCTGTTGAGGCTGAAGTACAAGCGTTGATTTTCGAGAATTCGCTAGACGGTGACGCGGTCATCTACACAGATGGGTCGGTCGTAAGACATGTGAGAAGCTCATGGCCTTTACAGCTCGGGCCGGAGGGAGAATTGTGAAGGAGGACTCTGGTGCTTTCACTGAAACCACAAGTAGCCTGACCATGGAAGTCATGGCAGTAAGTAAAGCAATAACATGGCTCGAGACACAGACATTCACTAGGGCTTGTTTCCTTAGTTACTCAATGAACATGATCAAGAGGATAGAGGAGGGGTCGATCCGAAGAGAATGGTTGCTGCCTCTGGAGCGGTCTCGGCTGGCAAAGATTAGTTTCATCTTCGTGCCAGGGCATGCGGGAGTACAAGGAAATGAGCGGGCTAACAAGCTCCCAGGTGAGGCTACTGTGGAGGGCGGACGCGCCATGGACCAGGCTGACATTCTGAATGCTCTACGAGAAGTAAGACTTTTGCGAGAACCAAGTGATGACTGTGAATCTACAACAATGGCCAGACTGCGAGAGCAGCAAATTAAAAGAGGGGTGGCCAAACAAGAACACTACGCAGGAAGCCAAAGAAGATTGATAAACCAACACAGAACTGGTGTTGTTAGCCGCTACACGCTGCGGGATCTGCTGAGGAGGGGATCCGAGCACTTATGGACTGAATGGTTCGATGTGCAATGAGGATGATCTGTCGACTAACTAACTAACTAACAGAGTTAGTTTTATTGGCTACAGAGATGGAATAAACCCACTAATAGGCCACACACCAACTTAATCACCATAAATATTATAGCACATTCAAAGAACGTCTTCGTTATATGAGGACATACTCCTGTTACTGACTATGATTGTGAAGTGATTGAAACATGTTTTCTAATTTTAAAACGATATTCCGAACCAGCTAGTTACATATAAATGGATGTGATAGGATACCCACATTGTATTATAACAAATAGATGTGATAAGATACCCACATTGAATTATAACAAATGGATGTGATAGGATACCCACATTGAATGATAACAAATCAAGCATTAATATTGATATGCATTAGTATTTGTGTATATGAAAAGCTCAAACCTATTAAGTCATGATGTAAAAACAAGCTGAACGGTTTCCACATCTCCAGAGATTTCATTATGTTATTGCCACTGAACAAGCTAGAGATTTTCCTGTAACGATGGGTCAGTGTGTTGTGGAAATTTTTTATCAAATGTATTATTGTCTTCAATCTTTGTCATATTCACTGTTGCAACTAACAATGTTAACTCTACCATGGCTTATAACCAGTATGCAAAAAAGGATGGTTTGGAGCCAGTTGCCAGTACAAATGTCACTGTGTCCTTGATTTATGTTCCCCTGCTGATGGGTCCTGCACTCAGGGAGTCTCATGCACAAGTGGCTGGTTTGGCCCAAGTTGTCAGTACGGTGAGTTGTATACAACTGTATGATGAGTTGTATATATTAATTCATACTGAGTTTTGTACGTAGAGGTATAATGGGCTTCATATATACTATATAGAATATGGTAAGATATGGACTAGAAGTATGGTGAGTTTTGTATATAGAATTGTAATGAGTTTTTACTTTTATATATAGAGGTATAGTGAATTGTATATTTAGAAGTATGGTTAGTTTTTATCCCCAGATTAGTTTCATTAAACAGTGAGAGTATTATGGGATATATAGAAAATATGCCAGGTATTGCAGTCATAATACAAACCACTGACATCATGTTGAGACACTGTCTTGATATCAGCAAGTTACAAGGAACTACAGAAAATGATGCAGTGGTTGCAGCATGTGAAATAAATTGGGCCTCAGCTTGAATTATAGGAAGACATATGTCATGGTAATATCACAGACACAAATCATGCCTTAAAGTACAATCAAAGTCAATGATATTATATTGAGGCCAGCACGGAAATTCAAGTATCCAGGCATATGAATAACATCAGTTGGGTGTGTATCACAGAAGCAAAATACCAGAATATGTCAAGTTAAAAACACATTTTACAAACAACATATTTCACATTAAGTCTTTGTGGTTGGAGGTTAGAATTTTAACATATGGCTGTGAATCCTGGACATTTAGTAACAAACCAAATAAATTCCTTTGATACTCCAGAGATATGGTTTTATAAAAGAATGCTGAACATTCATTGGAAAGCCAAAATGAATCATTTGTTTTCAAAGAGGCTAAGACAACACATACAGCTGGCTTATTATAAACATCAGAAACAGGCAGTTATAATTTTTGAGAAAAGAAAAATTAGCATGTGACAACTGGAAAGATTATATGGAGAGAGAGACAGAGGAAGATACAGAGAGACGTTTCTTGACAGTCTTACTTCATGGCATGGAAAGGTGTCAGCATACAAATTAATTTGTTGCTGTTGGAAATCACAAGATGTAGAGATGCATGATCACCATTTGATAAAACACTTGATTTTGTATATATTTGGAAATTATCCCTAGATCAGGAAATCAACATCAGGATTGGTAATTCAGCAACAATGAACATGTTAAGAAAAAGAGTGTGGGAGATCAAGAAGCTTACTGCCAAAACAAAAGTCCTTGTCTATCAAGCCTGTGTCCTTAGTACTCTTCTTTATGGCAGTGAAACCTGGACAACTTACTCACACCAAGAGAAACGTTTAAACAGCTTTCATATGCGGTGTCTGCGAAAAATTCTTGGTTTCAAGTGGCAAGACAAAATCACAAATACTGAAGTATTGGAAAGATCAGGTTGTGTGACCGTTTGTTCCATGCTCAGCCTTCATAGACTTGAATTTATAGGACACATTAGGAGGAAGGAATAGAATACTAGAATAGAATTATGAGGAAGGTAGAATACTAAAGGACATTTTTCTTGGTGAATTACAGATGGGTAAGAGATTTTGTGATTGGCCTCAACTACGATACAAAGATGCGTGTAAGCAGGACATGATTGATACAGGCATTGATATTGTACATGGGAGCAAGTTGCCGCTGAACGTGTTGCATGGTGGACAAAGATCAGAAATGGAATAAAGAGAATGGTGTTTCACTAAGTGACCAGAGGATCTGGCCAACACTCAGGACTCCAGGGAAATTCCACATGGACACATAATTAGACTGCTTCTAGTACCATTTGTAATGGGGTTCTTTGCTTGCCATTGAAGATGAGATGACAGATTATGCATGGAAATGACCAGAGTGCTACATGAAATGCAGCATCTGCTTGTCTTATTCTGTTCTTTATTTCTGTGTTACATGTTCCATCTAATGTTATCCACATGCCTAGATACTTGCGTGTTTGTGCATAAATACATAAGTAAAGAACCCTTTTATATGTCTTGAGATGTATTGGGTATATTGGGCTGGCACCATATTTGAATAAACAAATCAACACTCGATGGATGGTGAGATTTATATCAGACTGGTCACCTTTACTTGTTAGGACATTTCCTGGTACCTATTTTATGCTGAGTCAACTAGGGAGCCCAGATCAATGTTGAAAAATCTGCCTCAATGTGGATTTGAATACAACAACAACAACAACAACAACACAAAACCTTATTTTCTAAGGGTTAAGAATTTGGCATGCAGGCCCGTCTTACATTCTGCCCTTTTATCACTCTCTTTCTTACATTATATCATTCACACATCATTCAAGGCTAACTGAAAACAGCAACAATATAAAAGATATGCATTATAGAAGCATAGGAAAAATGAAAAATCAATACTACACGCCTCAGTAATAGTAATGACTGGTGTGGCGGCACTTGTTATTAGCTATGATGAATATACTGGCCTATTAAAAGGGGACTGGCTGTTACACTAGGGTTTTATTATTATTATTATTATTATTATTATTATTATTATTATTATTTCTATTATTAAGGGTGAAGGTAATCCGTACTGAGATAGTGTTCTAATAATTTGCGATTTTATGTATAGGGATTGATGATGTCTTTGATGTCTTGTGGAAGATTGTTCCACAGCTGAGTTGCAGAGTACGTTAAGCTTGTTTTGTATAAGTCTATCCTAGGCTTCGGAATGTGTAATATATTTAATCGTTTACAGTGTCTAGCATTATATTTAAACAATGGCAAAAGGTAATTTGGGGCATTCCGATGTAGGATATTGTGAATTAGTTTGGCCTTATTGAAAGCAGGCGTTTGCGGAGTGGTAGTAACTGAAAGCGTTTATGCAGGCTAGGATTGTCAGTTAAATGTTTGCTATTAATTAAACTCATGGCCAAGCTAGCAGACAAGTGTGCTAGCCGCTGTGCTACCATGGCTGCATTTCTACACTTTCCCTAAATTAATACTGTTGACTTTATTTGTACATTAAACATGATTCCTTTCTTTTATATTACCATTACTTTTCTCTTCCTATTTAACATGAGGCCCATTTTTTTCACTGTCAACAACCACTGTATCTATAATTTTCTTTACTTCATTCTGACTTATAATGATTGTGTAATCAGCATTAAAGTTATTTATATTATGCGAACCAACCGCAATCCCTGGCATATCTTTTATAGATTAGTTGTTAGTCGCGGTTCCAACTTCATCGCGTAGGGTCACCCATAATGCTCTGTTCATGTGCCAGTGAATATCACACAAAATGCTCCTCACTGTCCCATGTGAAAAGTAGAAGAGACAGCAGTCCCAACAAACCAATAGCATGCACAGGCATAAGACCTCTGTTAGAATGCCAACTACATAACACTCCGCAACTTAAGTTACAGTTCAACATCGATGGAAGCGGCAGTCACTAGAAAGCCAGCAGTTGCATATACATTACTGCATAAGGCAAAACCAGCTAGTTCAACAACCAGCCATCTGCTATTTTTCTGAACGTGCAGTTCACAGTACAAACCACCGCGGACAGATGTAAAAGTATTCCACGTGAAATCCACAGATCACTTTCGCTACATGCACTTAACTCAGTAGCTGGACAACGGAACCATGTACTCCCAGTCCAAAATATGAAAATTGCATAAGCAAATCATAGCCAGAAGCAAAAATACACGTATGTATTCATGTATGTTGCATATTTGCACAGAGGACCTGGTACAGAGTGTGACACTGGATCAAACCCTACTGCCACCAGTTATCAGGGATAACAATGATAATACTTGTATTGATGATACCACACAGAAGCTAATCATCACCTGGACTATACCTTATGAGTTCACCTGGCTGAGGGCTGTTGTCAAAGATCCTGGTGAGTGGAAACTCTTATTTATTCTCCAACTTGTTTCAGGTGTGCTAGGCAGTTCATCATCATGTGCCATTTGACCAAGCCATCTAGAAGAGTCACGCGTGTGTGCGTGTGTGTGTGTGGGAGGGGGAGGGGGACTGATGAAGGCAAATCTTTTACCAACGTTGTCAGCATGACTGCCACTAAGACAGAGCAAGTTAGACACAAGGAACAATATAGTTATTAAACACTGGGTGGATTGACACAATCACATTGAAGATGTTCAGCGGTTGAAATTGTTAAGAGTATGTACACTCCCAAAGGTGTGGAGGAACATGGTTACCTACACAGTTCAGCATGACAATAACATGATATGCCTGATTACTACGATATTTTCTTCAACTTCTATTCCTCCGTCTACCTTATTGGGGGGAGATATAAGGATCTTTTATGTGCTCTTTCAATGCATTTTGTAGGTTTGTATTCATTTACCTAAGGTTGTACTTAATACATTACATCTCCTAATTTCATCTTGGGCATATCCGTGTAGATAGTTAAATCTTCTAACGGCTTAATGGTCCTGTCATAGACTCATCTTTAACTGCAAACTTCTCCTCATAAATAACTTCTCCTCAACAATGTAACATTGTTTAGTTAGACCATGATCAAATGTTTCTGTGCTAACTTTGCACATTGAATAAGTTTATTTCATTATTCTAGCATTAATTGAACATTTGATGAATGTGTTAGTCTAGTGTTAACTTCGCACATTTGATGAGTATACTTTGTTAGTCTATTGTTAACTTTGCACATTTGATGAGTATACTTTGTTAGTCTAGTGTTAACTTTGCACATTTGATGAGTATACTTTGTTAGTCTAGTGTTAACTTTGCACATTTGATGAGTGTATTTTGTTAGTCTAGTGTTAACTTTGCACATTTGATGAGCATACTTTGTTAGTCTAGTGTTAACTTTGCACATTTGATGAGTATACTTTGTTAGTCTAGTGTTAACTTTGCACATTTGATGAGTGTATTTTGTTAGTCTAGTGTTAACAGATTCAGTGCCAAACAAAAATCAGGTTTGGACCAAACAAAAATGGATGATGGAAAAAAAGAAGTGGTGTGTCACTGTTATGACTTAAATTGTTAATATGGCAGCAGGCATGTTATATTGTAACACAATGACAACATTTTGGCGATATATAAACTCATGGCAGATATGGGAAGTTGCTTAAGAAGATTAATCATCCCATGGCACTTAATCAGTTAACTTGGCACATTTGATGAGTTTACTTTGTTAGTCTAGTGTTAACTTTCACATTTGATGAGTTTATTAATCTAGTGTTAACTTTCACATTTGATGAGTTTATTAGTCTAGTGTTAACTTTCACATAGTGAGAGGGGGCTGAGTGGCCTTGAGGTATGGTGTCCGCCTCGAGTGCTGGAGGTCCCGTGTTCAAGCTCCGGTGAGGGCAGGATTTTTTCACGTGGACTTCTAGTCTCTGGGTAGTGAGATCAGATGCCCGTGTGTATTGTTGCGCACGTAAAAAATCCCTTGGCAGTTGGAAATCACAAAAAGAGTAGCCTAACAGTGCTGCATGGGCAAAATTTCGAGTTAAAAATATACACAAAGTATTTCAGGATCCTCGCCGGTGCTACAGAGTTCATGCACTGAGCTGAGATTCTCCGGACTCAGGCTTGAATTAGGAGTAGAACAGAGCACTTATGGGTTACACATGTGTGCCGTGATGTTGATATGTCGACTAAACTAAACTAAAACCTTTCACATTTGATAGTTTATTAATCTAATGTTAATTTTGCACATTTGATGAGTTTATTAGTCTAGTGTTAACTTTCACATTTGATGAGTTTATTACTCTAGTGTTAACTTTCACATTTGATGAGTTTATTAGTCTAGTGTTAACTTTCACATTTGATGAGTTTATTAGTCTAGTGTTAACTTTCACATTTGATGAGTTTGTGAGTCTAGTGTTAACTTTCACATTTGATGAGTTTATTAGTCTAGTGTTAACTTTCACATTTGATGAGTTTGTGAGTCTAGTGTTAACTTTCACATTTGATGAGTTTATTACTCTAGTGTTAACTTTCACATTTGATGAGTTTATTAGTCTAGTGTTAACTTTCACATTTGATGAGTTTATTAGTCTAGTGTTAACTTTCACATTTGATGAGTTTGTGAGTCTAGTGTTAACTTTCACATTTGATGAGTTTATTAGTCTAGTGTTAACTTTCACATTTGATGAGTTTGTGAGTCTAGTGTTAACTTTAACATTTGATGAGTTTATTAGTCTAGTGTTAACTTTTACATTTGATGAGTTTATTAGACTAGTATGCAACACCATCAACTACCATCACTGGCCCTACATCAAAGATCATCTGCGACGAGACCAAGAGGACGCCCAAGAAGAAAATGGATTGACGACATCAAAGACATTGTATAATCACATGGAATGACGCTATCCAGAGCCGCCCATCAGGTGCTGAAGCTCAAACTATTCCTCCCCATTACGCTTGACGGCAGAAGTGGAAGATGATGATGATGAGGATTAGTCTAGTGTTAACTTTCACATTTGATGAGTTTATTAATCCAATGTTAATTTTGCGCATTTGATGAGTTTATTAATCTAATGATAATTTTGCACATTTGATGAGTTTATTAATCTAGTGTTAACTTTAACATTAGATGAATTTGTTAATCTATGACAGTAGACGGTACTACCTGCTTTCTGCTAGCGCTGAATGTTGGATGGATATATAGACAAATAGAATCACGCACATACATACATACAGAGACACAAGTATTTATAAGCACACCCACAACCAGATCCAGGTATATATCTTTAGAACCCATGACACAAAACTTTGACAATGCAGAATTTGTATCACCATCTATTTTCCCATGAGGAGATGAAAAAGTGATCCTTAGTAATCTGTGGCCAGGACGGGTAATCAGCTTATCACCTTGACTGGACGTGACCGCAGTAGGACATCCCATTAACCCTTCTTGGTTGTCTATTTCTGTGTAAGAGTTTTGTTACTTCAGACCATGTTGCTTTCAGAACACATGTAAATTATGATGAGTTTGTTAATCTAGTGTTAACTTTAACATTTGATGAGTTTGTTAATCTAGTGTTAACTTTCACATTTGATGAGTTTGGTAGTCTAGTGTTAACTTTGCACATTTGATGAGTTTATTAATTTAATGTTAATTTCGCACATTTGATTTGTGTACTTGTTAGTCCAGTCTATGTGTACTGTCAACAGATTTCTTGAGCAGATTGTCACTTCAGTTCATGACTAACACAAGTTCTCAATCAATGAATTGCTCAAACCAACTTCAAGCCAAAGTCGATGATAGAACAATTGACATCCACTGTGATTTGGGTGAAGTAGTGAAACAAGTGATAGTAACTGGCGAGGGTGTCAAGTACCTATGTTCTCTTTACATCAGTGGAGGTGAGGTTCTAGCTTTGTTATTCCTTGTTTGTAAGGGTGGAGTGGCCTAGAAATATGACTTGAGTCTCTAACTTTAGTGGACTTTGTACACTCCAGGTATGCAGTATGTGGGATTTGTGCAAACTAAGAAAATACTGGTAAACTCCTCTGATCCTAGGCTAGTGGATTGAACTTCTGGCCTTTTCAGACAAGAGTGAAACATTCAGAGAATCTGTGTGTGGTGCACATATTAAGAACATTCTGACAGTTGGAAATTAGGAGCAGGCCCACAAAAAAGAATATATATTTCATGTGTAATTCTGATATAAGAACATTTGGATCTTTACCTAGTGTTTTGGAGTTCATGTACTATGGTCAGATTCTCCCAGTGCGATCTGTGGGAAGAGAATGTAGCACTTACAGAGGAGTGTGTAGTCAACATGGCCCTTTACACACACAAATCACATCATATCCTTCTCTATGTCATATTCGTATTGTTTGGTGGTAGCCTGGTAATGCACCAATCTTCCATGATGGGAAAGGACCCCATGTCCATGCCACTGTGGCATAGTGAGATAAGCTACTAACCCAAATGGAACTCTGTAGGTGATGTAATCATCAGTCTTAACTACCAAAATACTTTCCGATACGCATTTATGAGGCTTGGTTGACATCAGAACCATATGGTTACAGAAAACAGTTTCATATGAGATAGAATTGCATAAACCCACGGACATATCATGGATTTCTTCTTCTTCTTCTTCTTCAGCATTCCGAGCCATTGAGGTTCTTTGCTGCAAATACAATCTGTCTCCATTCGTCTCTCTGGTGGACCTTCTCTTGCCAGTCGTTGATTCCAAGTGCTTGTAGGTCTGTATGTATATTATCTCTCCACCGCCTTCTTGGTCTACCTCGGGGTCTACGGTCATTTATTTCCTGAGTGTAAGCGAGTTTTGTTTCCCTATTATCTTCCATTCTTTCTATATGCCCCAGCCATTGTAGTCTATTAGCCTTCATGATACCAGTGATTAGCGGGGACTTAAACAAATCATAAATGTCTTTGTTACTTCTTCTTTTCCACTCTCCACTTTGTGTATCCCTAATGGGTCCAAAGATGCGTCTTAAAATTTTGTTCTCAAAGGTTTGTAACAAGGCTTCGTCTCCTTTCGTTGTACTCCAGGTTTCAGAGCCATACAGCACAACTGGTCTGATCAGTGTTTTGTATATTGTGATTTTGGTGTTACGAGATAGCGCCTTTGATTTTAGTAGATGTTGTAGTGCATAGTATATCTTATTTCCAGAGTTGATTCTAGTTTGTATTTCTTCCCTTATGATGTTGGAGCAGTTGAAGATTGTACCCAGGTATTTGTATGTTTCCGTTCTTTTAATGGTCATATTATCTATTTGTATGTGGCCAGAGTTTTTAGCCATTCCGTCTCTTGAAATTACCATATATTCTGTCTTATCTTGGTTGATAACCAGCCCCATCTGTTGGGCTTTTTCCTTTAAGTGAGTCAATATTTCTAATGTCTTTTGTTCACTTTGCCCTATAATATCTATATCATCTGCATAACCAAGCAGCTTGGATGTTCCTCCAATATCACATTCCTCCTTTACCTTCCTTACAACTTTCTCTAGAGCCAGATTGAAGAGTAGCGGCGATAGTGCATCACCCTGTTTCAAGCCAGATGTTATTTGGAAGGGGTCTGATTTCCTGCCTTTATATGTTACTATATTATAAGTATCTTCCATGCATAGTTTGGTCATGTTAATTAACTTCCTTGGTATTCCAAATTCCTGCATAACATTCCATAGACTATTCCTATGGACACTATCATAAGCCTTTTTAAAATCCACAAAAATGTTATGGAGATCTCTTTTATATTCCCAATGTTTCTCGGCTATTTGTCGTAAGATAAATATCTGATCTATTGTTGATCTGTTTTGTCTAAAACCCGCCTGGTAGTCACCTAATATGTCTTCTGAATATGGTTTTAGTCTATTTAGTAATACTGCGGATAGTATCTTATAGCTTGTGGACAGTAGTGATATTCCTCTATAATTTCCACATTGGAACTTGTCTCCTTTCTTAAAGATAGGTATCAATAATGACTCTTTCCAGTCATGGGGTAATTCTTCTGTCCTCCAGATTTTTATTATTAGTTCGTATAGCTTTAGATGTAATGCATGGCCACCTGCCTTTATAAATTCAGCAGCAATTCCATCAGTCCCAGTTGCCTTATTGTTTTTAAGTCGTGTGATTACATATAGGATTTCTTCAAATGTAGGTTCTTCAATTTGTGGTTCGCATGTTAGAACCTCTTCCTGTGGGAAAATGTTACTTGGAGCTTCACAATTTAGTAATTCAATAAAATATTCTTTCCATGTGTTGCACATTTCTTCAATGGTATTTATCATATTCCCATTTTTGTCTTTTAAACCATATGTGTTTTGTTGGTGCCCTCGTTTCATTGACTTCAGTACTTTAAAAAACTTTCTATTTAACATTTTTTATTTGATTTTCAAAACCATTTGTAATATTCATTAACGTGGTTAATTGCACAAACCCATCTAGTTATCTTTATAGCAGCAATAGTTTTAGTCAAGATCTGATGAATGATTGACACCCAATGGTTTAGTTATGTAGATGTCTGCTAGAGGGGGCAGAAGCGTGTCGTGTTCTGTGCCATGAACAAGGAGCACTTACCAGGGCCTGCAAGACTAGAGGTTATCCATCAGAAATCTGGATTATAAAGTCTTAGCATTACAGAGTTAAGGCACATCATTTGTCTGTGGCCTTCTCAGTCTCTACATAGCCATATGTTCATGTCCTAGACTGGGGCTTAAACCAGTTATTTCTTGTTTTGATGCTTTGTGCCACTTAATGTTTTATTTCCTAAGCACATGATTATTTCTTCTTCCCTCCATCCTTGTTCTGCTTTTTAATGTCAGGTTACAAAAAAACCATCTTGAGAGAGCTCTGATGTGTGCTGCACATATGGTGTTATTCAGTCTCTGATATTCCATCAATCCATTGCTTGTGGGGTGATCTCTTGCCCTGTGTTCATTGTGTCTAAGTGCCTGTGGGGTTTGCAGGGGAGAAAACTATACTTAAGGCAGAATTTCTTTATCATGAAAAGGCCGGTTGTCTCCTAAAGCTGGCTTATTAAATTCAGAAAAATATTCTAAGGGTTGGTCTTGTTAGAAGTGGAGCCTGGGATGTTGATTATGTGACAGGTAATATCAAAATGGTAAGGGGTGATCTAAAAAATGCCAAAATAGGATTGGATAACATTCGTTACGAGGCAGTGATTGGGCAACATGGACTAAGGGTAATGAATGAAAATGGAGAATTACTAATTAATTTGTGCACAGTGAGTCAATATGTTATAGGCAGGAGTGTTTCATCATTAAACAAACAATCAATAAAGCTACATGGGCAACACCCGACTACACAATGAAAAAACCAAATTGATAATATATGTCTTAGTAAGATTTTGATCTCACTACATGATGTAAAAGTCTTTAGAAGTGCAGATGTAAATTCAGACCACCACCTGCTGATAATTATAATTAAGTTAAAACTCAAGAAATATATAACATCTTATAAACATGAAATTCAGTATAATGTAGAATATCTCAGAAACCAAGATATTAAGTTAATGATCACAATCTGTAATAAGTACCAGGTCCTGCAACACTTAGTAGACAAGGAGTACACGGAAAAGAGTGGACAACATGTTAAAAGCATTTGGACGTCTTTGGAAGAAGGAAACAAAAACATAAAGATGGATTACACCGTAAACTCTCAAGAAAATAGAAGAAAGGAAAAATAAAAAGGCAGACACATAATAGCAAAACAGAACTGCTAAAGTCAGAAACCAAGACAAATATACAGAAGCTAACAAAGAAGTCAAGAAGCACACACAGGCGGATAAAAGACAATATCTAGATGTTGTAGCAAAATAGTCAGAGAATGTATTAGTGAAGGGAAACTTCAGAGACTTTTACATCACAAGGAAATTGGTAGAAAAATATAATCAACCAAACAGACATATAAAATATTGTCAAGGGTAAGTTCTCACCAGGATTAAAGATCAAATGAACAGATGGGGTGAATATTTTAAGGACCTTCTGAATAGAATGGTTTCAAATGACTCTTCTGATATCCAGCCGGCAGAAGTGGAGCTGGATATCATCTGTGAAAAACCATTAAAGAAGAAATTAGAAAAGCTTTCAAACTACTGAAAGATGGGAAACCTGCTGGTCCAGATGGTATCCCAGCAGAAGCTATTAAATTCACTATAGACACTTCATGTGTCAGGTCTTAGGCAGATATGACTGAGCTATCGTATGACATATATATAGTTAGAAAATCTAAAACTTTTAGTTTCTAAAACTGAGCTATCATATAACAGTAGACGGTACTACCTGCATTCTGTTAGCGCCGAATGTTGGGAGGCGCTCTCCAAACCCAACACCCCACATTCTGCCGATTGCTCGGGCGGTGGATCACAATAGGGAGGGTACGAGCCTTACCCTAGTGCCAGGAAATGCAACCTAAAGGCTAAATGTCATGGCAGAGTAGACCAGGCCCTAAGCCTTGGTCGGCAACTGGTCTAGGATGGAAGCTTTGACAGGTGGAAAGTTAGAACATTGCTTTGTTGATCCGGCAGCTTCTGCAGCTTGTCTTGTTCCAGACTATTGGTGTTACCTTTCCTCTGGAGTAAACTAGGGAGGCCGAGAGAGGGATCACGCTGCTTGGACAACACATGATATCTAAATTAAGCCCAGGCATTGTGCTATGGAGGGGTCCATTTCACAAACTATCATTTGTCAAGACGGCAACTGAAGAGTCTGGGAGACCAAAGAAATACCAGCAGACTGGAGAGAAGGATATTGGTGAAGTTGCTTAAGAAAGAGGACCAGCAGGAGTATGGAGATTATAGAGGAATAATTCTGTTGTCATTGCCTGGGTTTCTCACCTGTCTTCATGCCACAGTGCTGAAGCTATAAGAGCGTGTGTTATATTCTTGTTACATGACCAAACCATCCAACTTGATTATATTGCTTAATATCTACTGGACCCCGACTTAATTCACTTGAATGTGGGAGTGTTAGAAGCAGTTGCCGGGAAGGTTAACCCGGTCAACAAATGCCTGCAGAAGTCGGATGTGTCGGCCTAACGGCGCAAGAACGCAGCTCTGCTTAAACAGGCGCAACGCAATCACGTCCGAAAAAAACTCCGGATGAACGCAGAAGAAGAAGAAGAAGAAGCAGTTGTAGCATATTGGTTGGTATAGTCGGTTACCACAACATTAGTCTGGAGTTTCCAAACAGTGGCGGTGGTGAATTCTATTCCTCAAGCAGTATAATTATGTGGTCAACCTAGTCTCATACAATGGTATCTCATGGCTTCTTGCATTTTTTGTAAGGAAAAACGGTGAGAACTCATCTTGCCGAGACCTGGTCTATGTGTAATCTTAAAACTTTACATACCAACGGCAATATTTGTTGTGAAATTAAGTATGCATTTAAAAATTGCATCTGACAGGTAGAAATGTAGCTCTAAAACAGAAGACCAAACAGTCCAGCACCTTTTTGCAGTTATTGACTTCACAGTCGAGGAGTGCTGTTGATGGCAACAAGGACAGCAATTTTGCCCACGGCAGCTGTACACATACAGATTATCATGACAATAGTCCCTCATGGAGTGTCTTCTTGTCCAGGAAGCTATCAGTGAACAGATATGTGCTGTACAATAGAGATAAGGGTAAATTCTAGAAAGTTAGTCATATTTTGTCTAATCATGCCTAGAATTGTGTATTGCCTTATTCTAGTCTATGCTAGCCTTGATTAGTCTAGTCTAGATTTACCATGCTTTATATTGTCTTGCTTTGTCTAGTCTGGCTTTGTATGGTCTTGTCTTACTTTGTCTTGACAGGTCTAGACTTGTCTTGCTTTGTTTAGTTTTGTCTTTTCTAGTCTTGTCTTGTCTAGTATAGTCTTGTCTTGCTGTGTTAGTCTTGTCGTGGTATGTCTAGCCCTGTCTTGTATCGCAGTGTCTAGTCTTGTCTCGCAGTGTCTAGTCTTGTCTTGTTCTGCTTTGTCTTGTGTTGATTTTTCTAGCTTAGTTTTGTCTTTTCTGCCTTTGTTAAGTCTTGCCTTGCTTTGTATAGCCTAGCCCTGCCTAGTCTAATCTTGTATACCATTGTCTAGTCTAGTTTGTGTTGTCTTGCCATGTCTAGCCTAGTCTAATCTTGTATACCATTGTCTAGTCTAATTTGTGTTGTCTTGCCATGTCTAGCCTAGTCTAATCTTGTATACCATTGTCTAGTCTAATTTGTGTTGTCTTGCCGTGTCTAGTCTAGTCTAATCTTGTATACCATTGTCTAGTCTAATTTGTGTTGTCTTGCCGTGTCTAGTCTAGTCTAATCTTGTATACCATTGTCTAGTCTAATTTGTGTTGTCTTGCCGTGTCTAGTCTAGTCTAATCTTGTATACTATTGTCTAGTCTAATTTGTGTTGTCTTGCCGTGTCTAGTCTAGTCTAATCTTGTATACTATTGTCTAGTCTAATTTGTGTTGTCTTGCCGTGTCTAGTCTAGTCTAATCTTGTATACTATTGTCTAGTCTAATTTGTGTTGTCTTGCCGTGTCTAGTCTAGTCTAATCTTGTATACTATTGTCTAGTCTAATTTGTGTTGTCTTGCCGTATCTAGTCTAGTCTAATCTTGTATACCATTGTCTAGTCTAATTTGTGTTGTCTTGCCGTGTCTAGCCTAGTCTAATCTTGTATACCATTGTCTAGTCTAATTTGTGTTGTCTTGCCGTGTCTAGTCTAGTCTAATCTTGTATACCATTGTCTAGTCTAATTTGTGTTGTCTTGCCGTGTCTAGTCTAGTCTTGCATGATCTATTCTAGTCTTGTCTTGTCCTCGGTTGTCTTGTCTTATTACCTGCCATATTTGTAAAAGTTGTCTATGTTAGAAACGTAACTAATGATTTGCAATGGTAATGATTATGATTACAGATTCTCACAGACTACAGGGATTCCTGCTGGAAACTTTTAGTGAAGAAGGGATGAATGTGTTCCAATTTAAGGACATCACACCAACATTCCAGAATGTGTACACAATAACAACAGTACCAGTGTCTCCTATATCACGTGTCATCATAAAAGCTGCTAGGTCGAGCGCATTGGACGCAGCCAGTTATCTGACGCTATGCGAAGTTGAAATTTTTGGGGGTAAGTATGTTGCATGTCCACATGTTATTATAATGTTATCCATTTATGAGCAATTGTGACCAATTGGTATAGTTAGTTGCATATCCGTTACAGGACGTTTGCAGTCAACACCAGCATTTGTTTTGCTGTTGTTGATGTCTTGGCAAGTTTACGTTCAGTAGTTTGCCATTGCTTTCTGAACGACCGGCACCCATACCATTCGTAAAAAATCAGCGCAACGCGGTCTGCTTCCAAATTGCACACAGCTGTGTTTCAAATACGGGTATGCGGGATCATGAACCTCGTCCGTAACCCCTTCATTACAGAGACCAGGTGTTGGTATAGTGCTGGCTTACTATTACAGTAGTCTGGATTCAGTTGTCAGATTTTGTCACACCCGTTCGCATTGATGAAACCTCATAAAATGACTGCTAGATGTTTGGGCATCTTCTTCTTCTTCCTCTCCCCTCCTCCTCCTCCTCTTCCTATTTTTGTCAGGAGCCAGGTATGGAGGAGACATTGGCGAACATGACTCTTCCAACGGGTGATTTTTAATTAAATTGATGTTGCTTATATTAATGCTTCTTGCCCAGCTGTCCTCCTTATCCTCTCTTTTGTTGCTATCATCATTATGTGCCATGTTGATAAGCGTGTGTGTCATGGTTATAATCTCACACAACCACCAACATCTTAAATGAGGTCTGTGTTCTTGTCCAGATTATTCCATGTGGCCTAGAAGTCTTTATTGATTTGCCTTCCATTTCTTCTCTTTCCACCAAGATTGCCAGTTGTCACTTAGTTTTTCAAGTGTATTTCTCCTCATAATATGCCCAAACATCTTGAATGTCTATGTCTAATTTTCTTAAATAATGTACACATTTATTTTCTTTCTTGAAGGACTGTCTCATTTGTTATTTTCTATCCATTCATGATGTTCTTTGCATTCTCCTCCTAGGAGATCCATTTCCACTGCCATTAGATGTTTCTCAGCTTGTCTGCTGTTTGTGTTTCAATGTATACTTTTTCTTCTTCTTTCTCCTCCTCATTCTTCTTCTGCTGCTGCTGCTTCTTATTTGGCTGGTATTGATCTACTATGTTGTAAATTTTTTGGGCAGCTTGATGCTTCTGATAAATGTTCTTTGCAAGTTTAAGGTCTTTCCAGTCTCTCCAGAGATCTGCAAGCTCCATCAATTTCATTTGTCTTTTCCTTATGATTTTGATGAATTATCTAGTAATCCCTGCTGCTGCCAATACCTCAACATTGTTTCTTCTTCCTCCTCCACAATATTCTTACAAAAAACTCCCTGACCTCCAGTATCTTCATCATTTCATAACTCACTGTATTACTCATTGTCCAGCTTTGGCATCCATCCATCCATCCATCATGTGCCATGCTGATAAGCGTGAGCGGTCATGTTCTGCCGTTTCACTTGATCAGCAGAGTCATGGATCAGCTCCATGTTCCTGTCTCGACTGTGCCATGTGGCCAAGCCATCCAGGTATTTACTTCTCGGTCTTCCCCTTGGTCTCTTCCCTTCGATCTTGCCAGTTGTCACCAAGTCCTCCAAGTCATTTCTTCTCATAACATGCCCAAAAAGTTTGATTGTCTATGTCTAATGACTCGAATCAGTTTATGATCTTCATTTGTTTCTTGAAGGACTTGTTCATTGGTTTTTCTGTCTGTCCATGGTATTCTTTGTATTTTCCTCAGAAACCACATTTCCACAGCCATCAGATGATTTTCAGCTTGACTGCTCATTGTCCATGCTTCACATCCATACAAAAGTACAGGTTCTATGTAGCACTTCAACACTCTTTTTCTCGTTTCAGTTGATATCTTTTTATTGGTCAGTATGCTTTTCATCTTGCAAAAGGCTACCTTTGCACTGGCAATTCTTGTTCTAATCTCTTCAAGGCATCTCCCATCAGATGTTATGACTGTTCCGAGATCACTGTTTCGATTCACTTGTTTAAGAATATGCCCATTTACATTGTGGTAGTTCCTTCTTCCCAGTGACGACCATAATCTGTGTCTTCTTACTATTCAAGTTCTAACTCTAGTTGTTCACTGTGTACAACAACCGCATCAACTAAATGTTGCAGGTCCTCTTCATTGTCTGCAATCAAGACTGTATCATCTGCATATCAAATGTTATTGATGTATTGTCCCCCAATGTTGATTCCTTCTATATCTTCTATATTTCTGAAAATATTTTCACTGTAGAGGGAAAAAAAGATCTGGAGACATTACACATCCCTGTCTCACATCTCTTTTAATAGGCTGATATTGACCTACATCATTATCAATTCTGATGGCAGCTTGTTGTTTCCATTATATGTTTTTAACAAGTCCAAGGTATTTTCCGTCAATTTGTAGATCCATATGGAAGAGCAACCCGCACATCATCTTTCAGGGAATTCTTATACCTGTGATATTTGTTTTTCATACGAATCTTGGATAAATCAATTCTGTTCTTATCAGGAGCAAGAAGCAAATAACAAGACATGCACACCATTATATTAAGTAAATGGATGCTTCCTTTCTAGTATGGCTAAAAGGCAGGTGGTCCATTAAGGTCCTGGAGTATTTTTCATTTGATTCATTTTGGACTTGTAGTACACGTTTCTGTTACCTAGCTACTGAGTTGAGTGCTTGGTATGACACTGTGGAATGCTTGGATGGTCGGTCGCTGAACTATGGTTTGACTTTTGCAGTAATGTCTGTACAACTGCTGGTTTTTCTAGTGAAAGCTGCTTCCAACAACAATGAACTGTAATTCTAATGGCGGACTTTTGTGTTGGCTTTCTGGCAGCGACCTTATACATGCATAATGTATGTGCGTGCTGATGGTTTAGCTGGGACTGGTGTCTGTTCCACTGTTCACATGGAACAGTGAGGAGAGTGTCACAGCTCTGTCAGCCTGTGGGAGCCACTGTAGTACAGTGGCTGGCATGCTTGCCTGGTGGTCATGGTTTCACATTCACAGATTGGTAACATTTACCTGGACTCTCGGGTCACCCCAGTCTAAAATGGGTACCTGGAAATGTCCTGGCAGGTCAAGGCGGCCGGTGTGTGACTGACCACATTGTCTACAGCGTGCCACTTGGTCTGTGGGGCCAGCACCAAATGTCCAATATACCTCCAGGTGTGGACAATGGTCCTTTCTTTACATATGTCAAATGTACTTACAGTTGTATAATAGGTTGTGTACTTACTATAGTCTACCTGTAATGTCCTGTTTGCTGATGATTGCGCTCTATTCGCCAACTCAGAGACGGACATGCAACATAATGTTTCAGCTTTCTCACATGCCTGTGCCAACTTTGGACTGAATATCAACTTGGAGAAGACTGTAGTTATGTACCAGCCAGCTCTAGGGAATAATCACACTGTGCCGAATATCAAAGTGAATGGTCATAGGTGCTGTGGACAAATTCACCTATCTTGGCAGCACTATGTCACAAGCTGCCACAATTGATGATGAAGTGAATGCAAGAATCTCCAAGGCCAGCGCGGCCTTTGGCAGACTGTACAAGAATGTATGGGACAGAAATGGAATAAGCCTGCAAACAAAGCTGAAAGTCTACAAAGCAGTTGTATTATCCACACTGCTATATGCTTGTGAAACCTGGACTGTTTATCAGCGACACGCTAAGAAATTAAACCACTTCCACACAGTCTGCCTTAGGAAGCTACTGAAGATTAAATGGCAAGACAAGATCCCAGACACTGAAGTCCTAGAAAGAGCACCCTTGCCCAGTATCCACACTCTACTAATGAAGAATCAGATTCGCTGGGCTGGTCACTTGACTCGCATGCCAGATCACAGGCTCCCTAAACGAATTTTTTACGGTGAGTTGCGTTGTGGTAAACGCTCCCAAGGCGGCCAGAGGAAACGCTTTAAAGACACTCTGAAAATCTCACTGAATGCTTTTGGAATTCATTATGACACCTGAGAGACTGCAGCCAGAGACCAAAATTTGTGGCGTGTATCATTACGCACGGGTGCAGTCACGTGTGAGGCAACCAGGACTGCAAGAGCTGTGAAGAAAAGGCAGAACAGAAAAACCACTGCAGGAAATCCTCCTCCAGAAATGTCAAGCATTCTTTGTCTACATTGTCAAAGAACATTTCGAGCCAAAATAGGCCTTATCAGCCATCTTAGAACTCACGGCTCCATACTTTCAACCCCACTGAATGAAATGAATGGTCATCATCATTCTTGATGGACAAACAACATGTATGTTGTCATCGATTTGTGTTACCTTGTGCAACGGGTGATCTCTTTTATAGACTGTATCATACTCTCTTGCTCAATCCATGTACCATCATGAGGTGCTCTGAATACAAGCCAATAGACCCTTTTGTTTCCAAATACACTAGCATGGCCTGGACAGCATAAACACTTTGGCTCTAGTAGGTGTGATAACTCTGTGTGTGTGCATGCGTGCATGTGTGTGTGCATGCGTGCATGTGTGTGTGCATGCGTGCGTGCGTGCGTGTGTATGTCAACCACTTATGCTAGAAATCTGATTCACCCTGAGATCACAGGTGACTACGACATCATATGGTTCCCAGGAAAACGTGTTCTGGATTGGATTTTAACCAGCTGCTTTTTGAATTCGAAGTGGATGCCATACCTCTAAGCCACTGGACCCTCGGTAGAAAGAAGAAAGTGTTTTCTAGCCTCCTGATGTGACAACTAGGGGGGATATGAGGAAAGCTGGTCAATTATTTTGTTATCCCGCAGATACAGTGTGTGAGCCTGGCCTGTATGGATGAGACTAAGGGGTATATGAGGAAAGCTTGTCAATTATTTTGTTATCCCACAGATACAGTGTGTGAGCCTGGCCTGTATGGACGAGACTGTGAACACAAGTGTGCGTGTGCAGACAGGAATAACACATGCTTCGTCAGCACTGGAGGATGTCCTTCTGGCTGTGCTCCTGGTTTCCATGGGGAATCTTGTGATCAAGGTTGGTCAGTCGGAGCTATATAACTCATGGCTTGTAGTGTATACCCACTTTTACTGTTGTTACAGCGTTGCTTTTAGGAATGTGCATGTTTTTCTAAAAGAAAACATGTTAACAGTAGTCTTTTAAAGATATAAAACAATGCATTAACTACCTCATCATCATGATTATCATCATCATCACTGGGTTAGACAATCAGAAGATTGATATTAAAGCCTTATGTCATACCATAACATGCTACTGTCCTGTGCACTATGCAGTTCTCTAAGGCTTATTATCAGTCTCAACTCTGATGTTCTTTTGCATATTTCTGTAATGTAATTGTTTCATGTAAGCCCTCTTGTCTTTCCTTCTAGATTATGCTCTCCACTGTTTTCAATATCTGACTTACGTGACTCATGATGTGATCTTACCTCTGAAGTCGGAGTGGGTTCGCTTGATGGCAAGGGATACTGTTAATATGGAAAGCTAATCCACACGCAAAATTCAGTCCAGCACTACTAGAGGTAGTGTGTATGGACTACGCTTGAGTTCAAAGCGAGCGAGCGGAAACAAATACTGACCTAGCCTTGACAGTGTAGTGTCTGTGTAACTCTCAGTCAGTGCTTGTCATTTTGCTGTTATGTCTAGGTGTCAACGTGTTAGGTAGGACATAGATAGGACAGGAGACAGAATAGGGGTAAGGACAGATAAGACGTAGATAAGGACCTCTACAAGGGAGTAGATAGAATAGAGACAGACCACAAGGGATAACTTAGGACAGTTATAAGACAGGACTTAGATGAGGACACGGACGTGTCATATCTAGGACACCAGCGGGATCAACCCCGAGGATAGGGCGGGGGAACGCTAGTTCACGGGACAACACCCGTAAACAGAGTTAGCAGTAGGACAACCCAAGGTTGACATGGACAGGACTACTGTACTACGTGACGAGTGGGACAGCACAAGGTTTTGCTGACCGCACGGAGTTTAGAACGACAAGGGCAGCGAGCGGACTGAGGTTACTCAGACAGGACCCGACAGTCTTCCAGACAGGACGTGTGATTGTTTCCGCAAGTCAGTGTGTAGTTTACGAGAGCGCATATTATAGATCGCGATTGTGTGAGATTGTATTTGAGTATGTACGGGTTGTTGTGAGGAAAGGCGACATGTATATTTAGGCAGGCAATTACCGCCTGATCTTGTGTATGTAAATATAACAGGTTCGCATGAAATAAAATAATGTCCATTCACACATGAAGTTTCGTTGAGGTGTGAATGAAGTGGCGAGAGTGCCTGGATGCAATTTGAGTTGTTGACCCTAGGGTTTTATATCCTGGTCATGGGGTCTTTTTATCTGTTCAGCTCACTCTTTGCACCCTCACACATCTGCATGTCTCACAAGTGTCTAAGGTCTCTTCATATTTCTGTCCATTTTTCAAAGACATTTAGTGTTATTGAAACAAAAATACATGTAGTGTTTTTTCATTCCCACAGATCAGTTACATGATGTTAGAAGTCTAGAGTAATAATTTCATCAAATAACATAAAATCTAAATATAAATAATGGAAGTCACAATAAAGATATGATATCAAAGTAAATAACTGATTAAAATATGTCCACCAGTGTGTAGAAATGGAACACATGGACCATATTGTGGCAGCTCTTGTTCACAGTTTTGTAGAATGGATGATCTCAATACAACAGCGTGTGATCATGTGCATGGTGCCTGCCTGTACGGCTGTAAGCCTGGCTACGCTGGATCAATGTGCTACGAGGGTAAGTGACTGTCAGGGTTTGATCTGTCTGGTGTCATTGTTATAATTGAGATAAGGACAGGGAATGTTTCTCTCAGTGAATGAGCAGAAAGGCAAAGGTGGTTTTGTCTGGTGGTTGTAAACGAACATTCTCATGTAGAGGTGGGTAAAGTGTTGACACATGGCTACTGAGTACAACTCATGGCTATATTTAAGACAGGGCACTCTGAGATTGTGGACGGCTGTGGACCCAACAAGTGGTCGTCGGGGTTCACTGCTTTTGACTTGATGTTATTGCAATCTTGTTGAGGCTGCTGATTAAGTCATTATCTGATTAATTTAATCACCTGCCTCTCTGAGGGCTTTCAGTGTATCAACCTGGTCCAATGCTCCACTGCATCTTCCAGTCCATCTCTCAATGTTGTCTACCTATATATAATGTCTTCTTGCATGCTTGCCTCCACTCAGCCCTCAGGCCTACCTTCAACAAGTTGTTTCATTATATGCCTGCAGTATTTTGATTGTCTGACAGTGATCTTGTTCGGTGATGTTACAACACAGCACAACTACACAACTACCAAGTTCCACATTACAGCACGTCAATAACTACAAAACTATATTGTGCCACATTACATTACAGAAATGCCACAAAACCACACGCAATGTACAATGCCGAGGAAAGATAGGGTCGATTATCTGTGAACCCCTCCTGGGAAGAAAGACACTATAAGAAAAAGTGGGAACAACCGTCTGACAACAACTTTCTTTATTTGTTTTCTTCTTTTTTTCTTCCTCCATTTACCTCAGTAAAGTGTTGTGGGGAGATGTAAAGATCTTTTGTGCTCTTTTTCCAGTACACTTTGTAGATTGGCATTCATTTCTCTAAGGTACTGGACACCACCACTCCATCTTTTACATGATTTTCCCCTTGCTCTGTAACCATCATATTTCTTCAGTGTGGCTCTTTGTGGTAGATGGTACCAGGGCATTCTTGTGAGGTGGTACAACCATTCATTCTATTGTTCTTTAATGAATTGTATGACTGGGTTCAGACAGTCTTCTTCTAATGCCGTTATTTCTTATTCTGTCTCTCACGGTTACTCCCACAGCTCTTCTAAAACATCTCATCTCTATGAGCTCTCTGTGCAGGGTGTGCAAATTGCGGGTGCTGATAACCTATCATCAGCTTGAATAATTGGCTTGACTCTCATTCACTCATGCATTGTACAAAGTATCTGATCCCCAGCAGGCTTCATCACACCAGAGATCATGGTCAATCCTCTCTTCATTAAGCAGACTAGCTTCCAGGATGCCCAGTCTCGATCAGTGTGGCTCTATGTCACATTTAGTACCCATAAATATCAACAAAGTCTTCCCCCCCCCCCCACCTCTCTCTCTCTCTCTCTCTCTCTCTCTCTCTCTCTCTCTCTCTCTCTCTCTCTCTCTCTCTCTCTTTCTCTCTCTCTCTCTCTCTCTCTCTACGCATGCACGCACAAACATCTGATTTCCCCATTACTTGAATACATTTGTTACAGAATGTGAAAATGGACATTATGGTCAAGACTGCAATGCTATATGTCCACGGCTGTGCCTTGCCAACGTGACCAGTGAGCTGCGTGTGTGCCATCATGTGAATGGCACCTGCCTTCAAGGATGCCAGGTTGGCTACTTGGGACTTCTGTGTAATGAAAGTAAGTGTTATGTTTGAGTGGACAATGGTATCTGCTCAGTGCAGGAGCAAGTAACAGAGGGTAGAACACCAGTCCCACAAATCATTGACCAGATTTCAATCCCCAGTGAGGCCAGGGAATTTTATCTATTAGAGGTAACATTTTCCTCCCCTCGCCCTCTCTCTACTCTGGAGTACAGCTCCCCCCAAGTAACATTGCGCTACCCCCAGTGACTGTTGTCATTATCTGACTGCAGAGGTAGGACTTCAAACTAAATTCCTTAATCCTGGATACTGCCACATTGTGGTGTGTGGAACACTGTATCAGTCTTGGTTGAGATATTGATTAGCTTCTGCTTCAGAGAGAGAGAGAAATCAGACTCGCTTTACAGGCAGAGGACCATACTACTGTCTTGATTTGTCCCATTCATCACTCTGGTTATTCCAAAGCCAGTACAAGGCTTTCTCCACACCCTGTCAAGTCATTTTAGCACTCTCATTCCTGACTGTCACATTCTACTCACCTGCTTACACACCTTATGCACTGAGTTGGAAATCAGATTTCATGTGCTTATTTCTGTCAACTCTGGAAATAAGATATACTATGCACTACAACACCTGCTAAAATCAAATGTGCTATCTCGTAACACCAAAATCACAATATACAAAACACTGATGAGACCAATTGTGCTGTATGGCTCTGAAACCTGGAGTACAACTAAAGGAGATGAAGCCTTGTTACAAACCTTTGAGAACAAAGTCTTAAGACGCATCTTAGGGCCCATTAAGGATACACCCATTAAGGATACTCAAAGTGGAGAGTGGAAAGGAAGAAGTAACAAAGACATTTATGATCTGTTTAAGTCCCCGCTAATCACTGGTATCATGAAGGCTAATAGGCTGCAATGGCTGGGGCATATAGAAAGAATGGAAGATAATGGGGAAACAAAACTCGCTTACACTCAAGAAATAAATGACCGTAGACCCCGAGGTAGACCAAGAAGACGGTGGCGAAATAATATACATACAGACCTACAAGCACTTGGAATCAACGACTGGCAAGAGAAGGTCAACCAGAGAGACAAATGGAGACAGCTTGTGTCTGCAGCAAAGAACCTCAATGGCTCGGAATGCTGAAGAAGAAGAAGAAGAAGAAGATCTCTGTCACAAATGGATTTGTTGTATAACCATTCTTTCTCAGACTGGTGATAAGGTCACTGTATTTTTCCATCTTGAATATGTGCTGCTCCTCGATGTACATATGAATAAAATTAATGGAACTGTGGTAAGACTGAACATGTAAACAATATAAAATAACACAATGTAATGCAGCTTTACAGAACAGAATTACGAACAATACAAGGACGTTGTGGCAACTAGACTTCATTAACACACAAATACATACACAAAACACAACATATAATCACGGAGAAGACCCTCCAGTGACTACATTAAGGTTTAAGAACGGGATGAGAAGAATAAAAAGATGAAAAAAAATGAGAACAGTGAAGAGAAAATGAAAATTTGAAAAAAAATATTTGCTACTTATCTCAGAATCCCAGGCTGTGATAATAACATGAATCTTGCCACTCTTATATAGACAGCCATGGGAGTCTGTGGGTCATGGGGACCAGGGTAGGGGATGGTAACAGAACAGTGAGGATCCCAGGCTGTGATAATAACATGAATCTTGCCACTCTTATACAAACAGCCGTGGGAGTCTGTGGGTCATGGGGACCAGGGTAGGGGATGGTAACAGAACAGTGAGGATCCCAGGTAAATGAGAGGAAGTGGTACATGAAATAAGGGAGGAGGAGGGTAAGGCGGGAAACTGGAAGCAATAGAGATGTGATGGTGGTCCGAGAGTAAAAACTAAGGAGTGCTCAGGTGGCCCTACGTACAATGCATGAGTGGGTGCCAGTGATTTCATTGATGTAAACGAAGTGTTTGAAACTAATAACTAGAAAGATTTGGATATCAGCTGCTCATCAATCATCATCATTATGGTCGTGTGCCCTTCCTCAGCTGCTCATCAATCATCATCATTATGGTCATGTGCCCTTCCATGTGGCACAGAAGACTAGCCATCATGAGCACATTGAAAATGGGCCCCAAATCCTGGCCTTTCATAATTACAAGTTGAAGCAGTATAGTTTTGCTAATGTGTGTAAAGAGTTATTGTGTCCTTTCAGCATGTAGCAGTGGGACATATGGACAGGATTGCAGCTCAGTGTGCTCTCAGTTATGTGAGGTTGGAAACATGAGCCAGTCGGTGTGTGATCACATTCATGGGACCTGTCTGCTGGGCTGTCAGGCTGGCTACTTAGGATCCACATGTGACGAGTGTAAGTAGATATCTATGTCCATGTCTGTCTGGCTACCTGTCTGCTGGGCTGTCAGGTTGGTTACTTAGGATCCACGTGTGACGAGTGTAAGTAGACATCTATGTCCATGTTGTCTGTCTGGCTACCTGTCTGCTGGGCTGTCAGGTTGGTTACTTAGGATCCACGTGTGACGAGTGTAAGTAGACATCTATGTCCATGTCTGTCTGTCTGGCTACTTATCTACCTGCATATCTGACTGTCTAACTGTCTGTATATCTGTATTTCCATCACTTTGCCTCTCTATCTTTCCTTCTGTTTGCCCATCTTTTTTCTACCTGGGTAGGTGTGTTTGACATTGAGGCCCCTATTATGTCAACTACTTTATGAATGTTGCTTTATTGCAGTATCTATTTATAAATGTTGCTTTATTGCAGTATCTATTTATAAATGTTGCTTTATTGCAGTATCTATTTATTAATGTTGCTTTATTGCAGTATCTATTTGAATATGTGTTTTGGGGTTGTTTGTTCATTCGCTTTGAACCTGAGCGTAGTCCACACATGTGAAATTACTAAAAGTAGTGGTGGCAACTATTAGTGAGTGCACAGGTTTCATTTGGTGAGATGGTTACCAGTGTACTCCACCATCAGGCGAACCATCTCCAACCTCTGGGATACTGGTAATTCTCAATTCAAGGACGAGAAGTCAACAATTAAGTCCAACTCACCAATGTGTGGAATGAACCCACTACACAGTGGTCATCAGAGAACCCACTACACAGCGGTCATCAGAGAACCCACTACACAGCGGTCATCAGAGAACCCACTGCACAGCAGTCATCAGAGAACCCACTACACAGCGGTCATCAGAGAAAGTTTCAGCGCAAGCAGATTAAATCTTTCTGTCCTGCCATTCATTCATTCATTCAGTAGCATGTCCTTTGCAGAACCTCGTTCCCATAACAACCTTCAGGAAACTTCTCCCATAACAACCTTCAGGAAACTTCTCTATCATAAGCAAGATGTCCCACGTCCGATACAATCATCAGGAGATCATCCGCCACATCCTGCACCCATCTTCTCTTTGGCCTTCATCTTCCTCTCTTCCCGGCAAGTGCCCCTCCATGATTGTTCTCTCCAAACTTTCTCTGTCCTGCCAACCTCCTGAATATATCCTGTTTGAAACCCTGTCTTGCAGTATGTGAGAATGGAAGCTATGGTCCTGTCTGCAGCCTGTACTGTCCTGAACACTGCAAGGTCAGAGACGTGGGTGATACCATCTGTCATCATACTAATGGAACATGCCTGCAGGGGTGTCAGGATGGTTATGTTGGACCAATGTGTAATGAATGTAAGTATGAACTTGTAATTTATGGGGAAAGAAATGCTGAATGTTCATGTCATCATCGTGTCATAACATGTCAGGTTATTCACCCCTCCCCCCTCCCTCCAAGTCTGATATGTAAGCTTCTCCAGCATGTCACTCCACTATAAATCTAGCCTTGTGACTGCCTCATATTCTGATTCTTGGGGATTCAATGTGGTAGTTTCCCTTTGATTTCCCCATGGTATAACAGATCCACATTACATAGTTGTGAAACGTAAAACTGTTGTAGATTTAGTTGAATTCAGGTGATTAAAAGTTTAGTTTAGTTTAGTTGACGGATCCATTCTACTCCTAACTTAAGCCTGAGTCCAGAGAATCTCAGCTCAGTGCACGAACTCCGTATCACCGGCGAGGATCCTGAAATACTTTGGGTAGATTTTTAACTCGAAATTTTGCTCGGGCAGCGCCGTTAGGCTACTCTTTTTAGATTTCCAACTGCCAAGGGATTGTTTACGTGCGCAACAATATATAAGGGCATCCGATCTCACTACCCAGAGACCAGGGGAAATTTTGTTACTAGAAGTCCACATGAAAAAATCCCAACCCTCACCGGGGCTTGAATCCGGGACCTCCAGAACTCGAGGCGGACACCGTATCTCAAGACCACTCAGCCCCCCAGATGATTGAAAATGGATATTCAAGTCAAAAATGGTGTCAGACAGTTTAGTGGTTTGTTGCCACTTGTCTTTTCTGAATGTAGTGAGAATATAGTGAGATAAACATACAGTGCATGTCAGTGGGGGGGGGGGGGGGGGGGGGAGAGATCATATAACAGAAGAGTTGGGGGATCATGGTTGATGGGCTGATTTATAGAAGGAAATGAACATGGCTTGCAAGAACTGATTGACTTCACAGTCTCAAGTGAAAGATAACAACTAAGACTGAACGTTACAGAGCCAAAACATTTGGTCATGACCAAGACATGAACGAGGATGGAATGTACAGTGAAGATAACTGGGACAGCACTGAAGCAATTACATACACACGTGAATAAAGTGGGTTGAACTTAGGTTAAGCTATTGAAATGTAAACAGTTTGAAAGCACAAAGTGTAGATAAGCTTGACAAAATTGCTAAAAAGCAATAAGACTTCATCAGCAAACAACAACAAAACACCAATTATAGCAACATAAAACAGAGACATACATGACACAGTAGAGGTGATTTCCCCTTGCCTTTCACATTGAAAGGGTGACAGACGGTCATTTGTGTTGTATGTCATCCTTTAGCATGTGACGATGGAACTTACGGAGAAGACTGCAGATCGTCTTGTTCTCAGTTTTGTGTGAAAGGGGTCGTCAGTGAGTCTGTCTGTGATCATACTGATGGTGGATGTCTTCATGGCTGTCAGGCTGGTTACCAGGGACCCAAGTGTGATGAACGTACGTAGCAATTTATTCAATTCATATGTCTTCACCATTACCATACGCAATGCTGGATTGTGTAGGCAATATTTACTCTGTTGATACACTCTAACATATTGTCTCTTAGTCTGGTGATACACTCTAACACATTGCCTCTTGCTCTGGTGATACACTTTAACACATTGTCTATCACTCTGGTGATACACTCTAACATATTGTCTCTCACTTTGGTGATACATTCTAACATATTGTCTCCCACTCTGGTGATACACTCTAACACATTGTTTCTCACTCTGGTGATACACTCCAACATATTGTCTCTCACTCGGGTGATACACTCTTACACATTGTTTCTCACTCTGGTGATACACTCCAACATATTGTCTCTCACTCGGGTGATACATTCTTACACATTGTTTCTCACTTTGGTAATACACTCTAACATATTGTCTCCCACTCTGGTGATACACTCTAACACATTGTTTCTCACTCTGGTGATACACTCCAACATATTGTCTCTCACTCGGGTGATACACTCTTACACATTGTTTCTCACTCTGGTGATACACTCCAACATATTGTCTCTCACTCGGGTGATACATTCTTACACATTGTTTCTCACTTTGGTAATACACTCTAACATATTGTCTCCCACTCTGGTGATACACTCTAACACATTGTTTCTCACTCTGGTGATACACTCCAACATATTGTCTCTCACTCGGGTGATACACTCTTACACATTGTTTCTCACTCTGGTGATACACTCCAACATATTGTCTCTCACTCGGGTGATACACTCTTACACATTGTTTCTCACTCTGGTGATACACTCCAACATATTGTCTCTCACTCGGGTGATACACTCTTACACATTGTTTCTCACTTTGGTAATACACTCTAACATATACTGTACCTCATTCTGGTAGACAGTATAAAACTGACATGATTGTATTTATGTCATGACTTTCTCTACCCAGAATGTGATAGACAAACACATGGCCAAGACTGCAACTCTACCTGCCCACAACACTGTGAGAATATGGACACAAGCCTGTCTGTGTGTCATCACATATCTGGGGTGTGCACACAGGGATGTCTGC
Source organism: Cepaea nemoralis (assembly GCA_014155875.1). NCBI lineage: Eukaryota > Metazoa > Mollusca > Gastropoda > Stylommatophora > Helicidae > Cepaea > Cepaea nemoralis. The sequence continues at coordinate 113,650 of JACEFZ010000614.1, forward strand.
CTGGCTATAAAGGGGTTCGATGTGATGAACGTAAATACAGCTCTTCCTCTATAATTCATTCAGTGGTGGAAGAATGGATTTATAATGTCAGCAAATGGTTACATGATTATGTGATTGATTTTATAATTGAAACTGATCTTTGCATGCAGATATGAACTCTCTCTCTTGCATATGTTAATGTGACAGGATTATATATTGTGTGTGCGTGTGTGCATGCGTTCATGTGTAAAATTAAAATGCATATTTGTACTGAAAACAGTCAGTCTACTTTCCCCACAAAATTTCCCCTAACAGCTGTATGTCCTTACATCAACGGTTCCAAGCATTATCAAGGAACAATATAGATCACTGCCTACACATTATCAAATATTTTATGCATTAATTCATCTCAGATCACAGCCATCATATCTCTCACTCTAGTGGTACAATCTGTCACATTTTGTCTGTCTGTCTGTCTGTCTGTCTGTCTCTCTCTCTCTCTCTTTTTTCTCTCTCTCTCTCTCTCTCTCTCTCTCTCTCTCTCTCTCTCTCTCTCTCTCTCTCTCTCTCTCTCTCTCTCCCCCCCCTGGTAGTACATTCTATCTCATTCTGTCTCTCACTCTGGTGATACACTCTAACACATTGTCTCTTACTGTAGTGATACATTGTTTCTCACTCTGGTGATACACTCTAAAAAAATTGTCTCTCACTCTGTTGATACATTCTAACACACTGTCTCTCGCTCTGGTAGTACTCTCTAACATATTCTGTCCCTCATTCTAGTGCACAGTATAAAATTGACGTGATTGTATTTATGTAATGACTTTCTCCACCCAGAATGTGATAGACAAACACATGGCCAAGACTGCAACTCTACTTGCCCACAACACTGTGAGAATATGGACACAAGCCTGTCTGTGTGTCATCACATATCTGGGGTGTGCACACAGGGATGTCTGCCTGGCTACAAAGGGGATCGCTGTGATGAACGTAAGTACAGCTCTTCCTCTATAATTCATTCATTGGTGGGAGAACGAATTAATAATGTCAGTAAATAGTTATGTGATCCGTTGATTGATTTTGTAATTGAGACTGATCTTTGCATACATGCATGAACACTCTTGCAAATGCGTATATTAATGTCACATGATTTTAGAGTGTGTGTGTGTGTGTGTGTACATGCACGCCTGTGAATATTCTTAGATGTCTCTGTGGGTGTGTATTCTCAGGGCATATTAGCACTGATAGTTTCATTGACATATGTGAAAGCTTGCCATAGAGACAAAGAATGTATATATGTCTTTATGGTGGTTAGTTAGTTGCATATCCTTCAGTCAACCCCAACATATTTTGGCTGTTTATGATTTCTTGGCAAGTTTACGTTCAGCAGTTTTCAATTGCTTTCTGAATGATTGGAACTGATACCATTTTATAAACACCAACACAAGGTGGTCTGCTTCCAATTTGCCTTCAGCTGTGATTTAAACGCAGTATATACACTCTAACATACTGTCTCTTATTCTGGTGATACACTCTAACATACTGTCTCTTACTCTGGTGATACATACTAAAATACTGTCTCTTACTCTACTGATACACTGATACACACTAACATACTGTCTCTCTCTGTCTCTGGTGATACACTCTAACATAATGTGTCTTACTCTGGTGATACACGCTAACATACTGTCTCTCATTCTGGTGATACACTCTAACATAATGTGTCTTACTCTGCTGATACTCTCTAACATAATGTGTCTTACTCTGGTGATACACTTCAATATAGTGTCTCTTACTCTGGTTGTACACTCTATATCAGTGTTTCCCCACAGGGGGGCAATTCGATTGTTAAGGGGGGCAATTCAAAAATGGAAGAAATCGGCTGGATATAACAAAACGGGGAGACTTGGGACTAAAGTTAACTAAATTGGAACCTGATATAAAATCTCTTTGCAGCAAGCATCAAGCACAAGGATCTCACTAAATTTAAATAATTACCAATAATTAAAATAATATAGAAAAATCTTTCATTAAAATTATTTTGTACTTGAATTTCAGTTCTCCATTATATGTTTTGAAAATTAACTTACTGTGTTTGCTCAATAATTTCCTAGTGATTTCTTCCTAAAATCTATTGGTCTTTTGGCTAGGGTCGGGTGCATTTGCTGCTCTCCCCCAGTAGTGCGCCTGGTCTGGTCGGGGGCCGGGATGATCAAATAAACACCCATCACATATCTTAACCTTAGATGTGGGCCTGGTGGACCTCTGTGGGCAATAGCCTACAGTGAGACTAAGGGTCCACACAAAAAAATGGGGAGGCGGGAAAAAAAATAATTCAAGTTTCTTTTGTGAACATTTCAATTTTTGAATATTAAAAATGATGCATATGTTGGGGGGGGGGGGGGGGGGGGGAGGAGAATAAGAATTTTAGAAAGGCTTAGATGGGGCATAGCACAAAAAAGGTTGGGAAACACTGCTCTATATTGTCTCTCACTCTGGTGGTACACTCTAACATAATGTCTCTCACTCTAGTGATGCACTCTAACACATTGTCTCTCACTTTAGTAGTACGCTCTCTCTAACAACTTATGTCTCTCATTCTGGTGCATAGTATAAAACAAACGTGATTGTATTTGTGTAATGACTTTCTCCACCCAGAATGTGATAGACAAACACATGGCCAAGACTGCAACTCTACCTGCCCACAACACTGTAAGAATATGGACACAAGCCTGTCTGTGTGTCATCACATATCTGGGATGTGCACACAGGGATGTCTGCCTGGCTACAAAGGGGTTCACTGTGATGAACGTAAGTACAGCTCTTCCTCTATAATTCATTCATTGGTGGGAGAATGAATTAATAATATCAGTAAATAGTTACATGATTATATGATTGATTTTATAATGAGGCTGATCTTTGCATGCATACATGAACTCTCTCTTGCATATGTTAATCTAACTCTCACTGAGGTGATACACTAACATATTTTCTATCACTCTGGTGATACACTCTAACATATTTTCTCTCACTCTGGTAATAACTTTAATACATTGTCTCTCCGTCTGGTGATAACTCTAACACATTGTCTCTCATACTGGTAGTACACTCTAACACACTGTCTCTCACTCAGGTGATACATTTTAACGGCAAGGCACGTAGAGCGTCTTGGTCATCCACTGCACCTGTATTCGTCTCCAGTCGTCTCGACTTGTCCTGCCACTGGACTCAGATGGACTCAGGCGAGAGAGTGAGGTCGACGAATTGCGCAACTCTTCCTCACTTTAATCCAATTCATTGCGCAATTCATTCTTCATCCAACTTCAGTAATTCATGGCATACATCATTATATAAGGGTGCAGTCACTTGTGAAGCAACCAGGACTGCAAGAGCTGTGAAGAAAAGGCTAGACAGAAAAACTACTGCAGGAGATCCTCCTCCTGGAACGTCAAACATTCTTTGCCCACATTGTCAAAGAACATTTCAAGCCAAGATAGGCCTTATCAGCTATCTTAGAACTCACGACTCCATACTTTCAACCCCACTGGATGAAATGAATGGTCATCATCATTCTTGATGGACAAACAACAACATTTACACATTCTAACACATTGTCTCTCACTCTGGTGATACACTCTGTAACACACTGTCTCTCACACTGGTAGTACACACTAACAAACTCTGTCCTTCATTCTAGTACATAGTATAAAACTGACGTGATTGTATTTATGTAATGACTTTCTCTACCCAGAATGTGATAGACAAACACATGGCCAAGACTGCAACTCTACCTGCCCACAACACTGTGAGAATATGGACACAAGCCTGTCTGTGTGTCATCACATATCTGGGGTATGCACACAGGGATGTCTGCCTGGCTATAAAGGGGTTCACTGTGATGAACGTAAGTACAGCTCTTCCTCGATAATTCATTCATTGGTGGGAGAATGAACTAATAATGTGAGTAAATAGTTATGTAATCATTTGCTTCATTTTGTAATTGAGGCTGATCTTTGCATACACACATGAATACTCTTTTGTATGCATATATTAATGTGACAGGATTATATTGTGTGTGTGTGAACCTTTAAATGTGTGTGTGTGTGTGTGCGCGTGCGAGTGCATGCCTATGTGTGTGCATGTGTATTTTCTCAAAACATATTAGCAGTCGTAAAACGGATAGTTTCAGTGACATTTGTAAAAGGTTGCCATAGAGACAAAGAATGCGTATATAGAGACAAAGAATGTATATATGTCTTTATGGTGGTTAGTTAGTTGCATATCCTTTACACGACGTCATAATCAACCCCAGCAGTTTTTGGCTGTTTGTGATTTCTTGGCAAATTTACGTTCAGTAGTTTGCCATTGCTGTCTGAATGATTGGAACTCATGCCATTTTATAAAAACCAACGCAAGGCGGTATGCTGTCAAATCGCCTGCAACTGTGTTGTGAACGTGGTATAAACACTCTGGTGATACACTCTAATATACTGACTCTTATTCTGGTGATACTCTCTAACATACTATCTCTTACTCTGGTGATACACTCTAGCATATTATATCACTCACTGTTGTGGTACACTCTAACATACTGTTTCTTACTCTGATGATACACTATATATTGTCTCTCACTCTGGTGATACACTAAACATTGTCTCTCACTCTGGTGATACACTAAGCATTGTCTCTCACACCCATGGTACACTCTGATGTTTTGTCTCTTACTCTGGTGATACACTCTAACATAGAGTCTCTTGCTTTGGTGATACACTCTAACACATTGTCTCACTCTGGTGGTACACTCTAACACATTGTCTCCCTGGTGTACACTCTAACACATTGTCTCTCACTCTGGTGGAACACTCTGTTGCTCTGGTGATACATTCTAACACATTGCCTCTCAATCTGGTGATACACTCTAACATATTCTGTCTCTCATTCTGGTCCATAGTATAAAAGTAACATAATTGTATTTATGTAATGACTTTCTCTACCCAGAATGTGATAGACAAACACATGGCCAAGACTGCAACTCTACCTGCCCCCAACACTGTGAGAATATGGACACAAGCCTGTCTGTGTGTCATCACATATCTGGGGTATGCACACAGGGATGTCTGCCTGGCTACAAAGGGGTTCACTGTGATGAACGTAAGTACAGGTCTTCCTCTATAATTCATTCATTGTTGGGAGAATGAATTAATAATGTCAACAAATGGTTACATGATTATGTGATTGATTTTATAAAGAGGCTGATCTTTGCATGCAGACATGAACTCTCTCTTGCTTATCTTAATCTGACAGGATTATATTTTGTGTGTGTATATATAAAATATAAGCAGCATATTTATACTGAAAACAGTCAGCCTACTTCTCCCACATAATTTCCCCAAACAGCTGTATGTCTTTACATCAACGGTTCCAAGTATTATCAAGAAAACAATATAGATCGCTGCCTTCACATTATCAAATATTTTATGCATTAATTCATCTCAGATCACAACTATCATATCTCTCACTCTAGTGGTACAATCTATCACAGTCTGTCTGTCTGTCTGTCTGTCTGTCTGTCTGTCTGTCTGTCTGTCTGTCTGTCTGTCTGTCTGTCTGTCTGTCTGTCTATCTGTCTGTCTGTCTGTCTGTCTCTGGTAGTACATTCTATCTCTTTCTGTCTCTCACTCTGGTGATACACTAATACATTGTCCCTTACTGTAGTGATACACTGTCTCTCACTCCGGTGGTGGACTCTAATACATTGTCTCTCACTCTGGTTGATACACTCTAACAAATTGTCTCTCACTCTGGTGATATATTCTAACACACTGTCTCTCACTCTGATAGTACTCTCTAACATATTCTGTCATTCATTCTGGTGCATAGTATAAAACTAACGTGATTGTATTTATGTAATGACTTTCTCCACCCAGAATGTGATAGACAAACACATGGCCAAGACTGCAACTCTACCTGCCCACAACACTGTGAGAATATGGACACAAGCTTGTCTGTGTGTCATCACAAATCTGGGGTGTGCACACAGGGATGTCTGCCTGGCTATAAAGGGGAGCGCTGTGATGAACGTAAGTACAGCTCTTCCTCTATAATTCATTCATTGGTGGGAGAACGAATTAATAATGTCAGTAAATAGTTATGTGATCCGTTGATTGATTTTGTAATTGAGACTGATCTTTGCATACATGCATGAACACTCTTGCATATGCGTATATTAATGTGACAGGATTATAGAGAGAGAGTGTGTGTGTGTGTGTGTGTGTGTGTGTGTGTGTGTGTGTGTGTGTGTGTGTGTGTGTGTGTGTGTGTGTGTGTGTGTGTGTGTGTGTGTGTGTGTGTGTGTGTGTGTGTGTGTGTGTGTGTGTGTGTGTGTGTGTGTGTGTGTGTGTGTGTGGTGTGTGTGTGTGTGTGTGTGTGTGTGTGTGTGTGTGGTGTGTGTGTGTGTGTGGTGTGTGTGTGTGTGTGTGTGTGTGTGTGTGTGTGTGTGTGTGTGTGTGTGTGTGTGTGTGTGTGTGTGTGTGTGTGTGTGTGTGTGTGTGTGTGTGTGTGTGTGTGTGTGTGTGTGTGTGTGTGTGTGTGTGTGTGTGTGGTGTGTGTGTGTGTGTGTGTGTGTGTGTGTGTGTGTGGTGTGTGTGTGTGTGTGTGTGTGTGTGTGTGTGTGTGTGTGTGTGTGTGTGTGTGTGTGTGGTGTGTGTGTGTGTGTGTGTGTGTGTGTTGTGTGTGTGTGTGTGTGTGTGTGTGGTGTGTGTGTGTGTGTGTGTGTGTGTGTGTGTGTGTGGTGTGTGTGTGTGTGTGTGTGTGTGGTGTGTGTGTGTGTGTGTGGTGTGTGTGTGTGTGTGTGTGTGTGTGTGTGTGTGTGTGTGTGTGTGTGTGTGTGTGTGTGTGTGTGTGTGTGTGTGTGTGTGTGTGTGTGTGTGTGTGTGTGTGTGTGTGTGTGTGTGTGTGTGTGTGTGTGTGTGTGTGTGTGTGTGTGTGTGTGTGTGTGTGTGTGTGTGTGTGTGTGTGTGTGTGTGTGTGTGTGTGTGTGTGTGTGTGTGTGTGTGTGTGTGTGTGTGTGTGTGTGTGTGTGTGTGTGTGTGTGTGTGTGTGTGGTGTGTGTGTGTGTGTGTGTGTGTGTGTGTGTGTGTGTGTGTGTGTGTGTGTGTGTGTGTGTGTGTGTGTGTGTGTGTGTGTGTGTGTGTGTGTGGTGTGTGTGTGTGTGTGTGTGTGGTGTGTGTGTGTGTGTGTGTGTGTGTGTGTGTGTGTGTGGTGTGTGTGTGTGTGTGTGTGTGTGTGTGTGTGTGTGTGTGTGGTGTGTGTGTGTGTGTGTGTGTGTGTGTGTGTGTGTGTGTGTGTGTGTGTGTGTGTGTGTGTGTGTGTGTGTGTGTGTGTGTGTGTGTGTGTGTGTGTGTGTGTGTGTGTGTACGTACGTACGTACGTACGTACGTACGTACGTACGTACGTACATGCACGCCTGTGAATATTCTTAGATGTCTCTGTGTGTGTGCATTCTCAGGGCATATTAGCAGTCATAATACTGATAGTTTCAGTGACATATGTGAAAGCTTGCCATAGAGACAAAGAATGTATATATGTCTTTATGGTGGTTAGTTAGTTGCATATCCTTCAGTCAACTCCAGCATATTTTGGCTGTTTATGATTTCTGGGCAAGTTTACGTTCAGTAGTTTGCCATTGCTTTCTGAATGATTGGAACTCATACCATTTTATAAACACCAACGCAAGGTAGTCTGCTTCCAACTTGCCTTCAGCTGTGTTTCAAACACAGTATATACACTCTAACATACTGTCTCTTACTCTACTGATACACTCTAACATACTGTCTCTTACTCTGGTGATACATACTAAAATACTGTCTCTTACTCTACTCATACACACTAACATACTGTCTCTCTCTCTGGTGATACACTCTAACATAATGTGTCTTACTCTGGTGATACACGCTAACATACTGTCTCTCATTCTGGTGATACACTCTAACATAATGTATCTTACTCTGCTGATACACTCTTACATAATGTGTCTTACTCTGGTGATACACTTCAATATAGTGTCTCTTACTCTGGTTGTACACTCTATATCAGTGTTTCCCAACGTGGGGCCCATGCCCCACAGGGGGGCAATTTGATTGTTAAGGGGGGCAATTCGAAAATGGAAGAAATCGGCTGGATATAACAAAACGGGGAGACTTGAGACTAAAGTTAACTAAATTGGAACCTGATATAAAATCTCTTTGCAGCAAGCATCAAGCACAAGGATCTCACTAAATTTAAATAATTACCAATAATTAAAATAATATAGAAAAATCTTTCATTAAAATTATTTTGTACTTGAATTTCAGTTCTCCATTATATGTTTTGAAAATTAACTTACTGTGTTTGCTCAATAATTTCCTAGTGATTTCTTCCTAAAATCTATCGGTCTTTTGGCTAGGGTCGGGTGCATTTGCTGCTCTCCCCCAGTAGTGCTCCTGGTCTGGTCGGGTGCAGGGATGATCATATAAAAACCATCACATATCTTCACCTTAGATGTGGGCCTGGTGGACCTCTGTGGGCAATAGCCTACAGTGAGACTAAGGGTCCACACAAAAAAGGGGGAGGCGGGGAAAAAAATAATTCAAGTTTCTTTTGTGAACATTTCAATTTTTGAATATTAAAAATGATGCATATGTTGGGGGGGGGGGGGCATAAGAATTTTAGAAAGGCTTAGGTGGGGCATAGCACAAAAAAGGTTGGGAAACACTGCTCTATATTGTCTCTTACTCTGGTGATACACTCTAACATAATGTCTCTCACTCTAGTGATGCACTCTAACACATTGTCTCTCACTTTAGTAGTACGCTCTCTCTAACAACTTATGTCTCTCATTCTGGTGCATAGTATAAAACTAACGTGATTGTATTTATGTAATGACTTTCTCCACCCAGAATGTGATAGACAAACACATGGCCAAGACTGCAACTCTACCTGCCCACAACACTGTGAGAATATGGACACAAGCCTGTCTGTGTGTCATCACATATCTGGGATGTGCACACAGGGATGTCTGTCTGGCTACAAAGGCGTTCACTGTGATGAACGTAAATACAGCTCTTCCTTTATAATTCATTCATTGATGGGAGAATGGATTAATAATGTCAGCAAATGGTTACATGATTATGTGATTGATTTTATAATGAGGCTGATCTTTGCATGCATACATGAACTCTCTCTTGCATATGTTAATCTGACAGGATTATATTTTGTGTGTGAGTATATAAAATATAAGCAGCATATTTATACTGAAAACAGTCAGCCTACTTCTCCCACATAATTTCCCAAGGCAGCTGTGTGTCCCCACATCAACGGTTCCAGGCATTATCAAGGAAACAATATAGATCACTGCCTGTATATTATCAAATATTGTATACATTAATTCATCTCAGATCACAGCTATCATATCTCTCACTCTGGTGGTACACTCTAACACATTCTGTCTCTAATTCTAACTCTCACTCAGGTGATACACTAACATATTTTCTCTCTAGTAATAACTTTAACACATTGTCTCTCTCTCTGGTGATAACTCTAACACATTGTCTCTCACTCTGGTGATACACTCTATAACACATTGTCTCTCATGCTGGTAGTGCACTCTTACATATTCTGTCCCTCATTCTGGTGCATAGTATAAAACTGATGTGATTGTATTTGTGTAATGACTTTCTCCACCCAGAATGTGATAGACAAACACATGGCCAAGACTGCAACTCTACCTGCCCACAACACTGTGAGAATATGGACACAAGCCTGTCTGTGTGTCATCACATATCTGGGGTGTGCACACAGGGATGTCTGCCTGGCTATAAAGGGGTTCACTGTGATGAACGTAAGTACAGCTCTTCCTCTATAATTCATTCATTGGTGGGAGAATGAACTAATAATTTCAGTAAATAGTTAGTGATTGTTTGCTTCATTTTGTAATTGAGGCTGATCTTTGCATACACACATGAACACTCTTTTGTATGAATATATTAATGTGACAGGATTATATTGTGTGTGTGTGAACCCTTAGATGTGTGTTTGTGTGTGTGGCATACGTGCGTGTGTGTATTTTCTCAAAACATATTAGCAGTCGTAAAACGGATAGTTTCAGTGACATTTGTGAAAGGTTGCCATAGAGACAAAGAATGCGTATATAGAGACAAAGAATGTATATATGTCTTTATGGTGGTTAGTTAGTTGCATATCCTTTACACGACGTCATAATCAACCCCAGCAGTTTTTGGCTTTTTGTAATTTCTAGGCAAATTTACGTTCAGTAGTTTGCCATTGCTGTCTGAATGATTGGAACTCGTGCCATTTTATAAAAATCAATGCAAGGTGGTATGCTGTCAAATCACCTGCAACTGTGTTGTGAACGTGGTATAAACACTCTGGTGATACACTCTAATATACTGTCTCTTATTCTGGTGATACTCTCTAACATACTGTCTCTTACTCTGGTGATACACTCTAGCATATTATATCACTTACTTTTGTGGTACACCCTAACATACTGTCTCTTACTCTGATGATACACTATATATTGTCTCTCAGTCTAGTGATACACTGTATATTGTCTCTCAGTCTGGTGATACACTATATATTGTTTCTCACTCTGGTGGTGCAGGCTAACATCTTTTCTCTCACTCTGGTAATACATTCTAACACATTGTCTCTCACTCTGGTAATACACTCTAACACATTGTCTCTCACTCTGGTAATACACTCTAACACATTGTCTCTCACTCTGGTAATACATTCTTATAGATTGTCTCTCACTCTGGTGGTACACTCTAACATATTATCTCTCACTTTGGAAGTACGCACTAACATACTCTGTCCTTCATTCTAGTGCACATTATAAAACTGACATGACTGTATTTATGTCATGACTTTCTCCACCCAGAATGTGATAGACAAACACATGGCCAAGACTGCAACTCTACCTGCCCACAACACTGTGAGAATATGGACACAAGCCTGTCTGTGTGTCATCACATATCTGGGGTATGCACACAGGGATGTCTGCCTGGCTATAAAGGTGTTCACTGTGATGAACGTAAGTACAGCTCTTCCTCTATAATTCATTCATTGATGGGAGAATGGATTAATAATGTCAGCAAATGGTTACATGATTATGTGATTGATTTTATAATGAGGCTGATCTTTGCATGCAGACACAAACTCTCTCTTGCATATGTTAATCTGACAGGATTATATTTTGTGTGTGTGTATATAAAATATAAGCAGCATATTTATACTGAAAACAGTCAGCCTACTTCTCCCACATGGTTTCCCCAAACAGCTGTATGTCTTTACATCAACAGTTCCAAGCATTATCAAGGAAACAATATAGATCTCTGCCTGTATATTATCAAATATTTTATGCATTAATTCATCTCAGATCACAACTATCATGTCTCTCACTCTGATGGTACATTCCATCTCATTCTGTCTCTAACTTTGGTGATACTCTAAGACATTCAGTTTCTCACGCAGTTGTTAATAATACATTCTGTCTCTGACTCTGGTGTTAATAACACATTCTGTCTCTCATGCAGGTGTTAGTGACACATTCTGTCTCTCATGCAGGTGTTAATAATACATTCTGTCTCTGACTCTGGTGTTAATAACACATTCTGTCTCTCACGCAGGTGTTAATAATACATTCTGTCTCTGACTCTTGTGTTAATAACACATTCTGTCTCTCACGCAGGTGTTAATAATACATTCTGTCTCTCATGCTGGTGTTAATAACACATTCTATCTCTCACTCTGGTGTTAATAAAACATTCGTCATCTCATTCTGGTGTACACAACAACACATCCTGTCTATTATTCTGGTGGTACGGTCTACACATTTTGTCTGTCATTGTGGTGGTGTTGCCTAAGATAATCTGTCTCTCACTCTGGTGATACACTCTAACACCTTCTGTCTCTAATTCTGGTGCACACTCTAACACATTCTGTTTATTATTCTGGTGGTACAGTCTAATACATTATGTCTATTATTCTGGTGGTACAGTCTAACATGATTTTCTATCATTGTGGTGGTACAGTTTAATACATTATGTCTCTCACTCTAACACATTCTGTCACTCACTCTGGTAGTACACTCTAACAGCTGTTTGCTCATCCATGTCTTGAATTTATCTTCCTGCCTGTGTCATTAACCAATTCTTGCACTCCTGCCTTTAACTATTCCTTCTAGTATTGTTTTATTTTTCTAAGTTTGTCATGTCTTTCAATGTGACTAAAATATTTATCTCACTTCCTCTGCCACCCCTCTTTTCATTGTCAGCCAGCTTTGGACACACATTTCTTTGCTCATCTCCATTAAATGTGACCTGGTCTTCTAAATATCCATATGTCTGCCTTCTCTGTTTTATTTTCTAGTTTCTTCCTGAGTTTACAATTCAGGATTAATTAATATATATCTATAAAACACTTGACTAATGCATAGTATAAAACTGGCATGACTTTCTCCCCCCAGAATGTGATAGACAAACACATGGCCAAGACTGCAACTCTACCTGCCCCCAACACTGTGAGAATATGGACACAAGCCTGTCTGTATGTCATCACATATCTGGGGTGTGCACACAGGGATGTCTGCCTGGCCACAAAGGGGATCGCTGTGATGAACGTAAGTACAACTCTTCCTCTTTCATTTATTGGATGCATTGAATGTATTATGTTGTATAAAATAGTAGATTGTCATGACATTAAGTAGTTGATGTTGACTGATTCATCAATGTTGATCTTCGTATTTGCTTGTGCTACCCAGGACAAGTATATTACTTGGCAATATAGAAAACCAGCTGAATGCTTAAGGAATTAGTTAGTTAGGTTGTGATATTATTAATGTATTAAAACTGTGAAAAGCAACTCAGTGTAGTGAGAATAGAAGCAATGTACTTTCTAGTACATTCTTCTGGAGAGAAAAACACAGAGAGTTGTAGCACTTGTAAAGACATGACAGGAATCATCATTGGAGGAAGAAACATCAATAACATTAAATATGCAGATGGTACAGTATTGATTACAGACAATGAGCAGGATCTACAACATTTAGTAGGTGCGGTTGTTGCACACAGTGAACAACTAAAGTTATATTAAATTGTAAGAAGACACAGATTATGGTCGTAACTAGGAAGAACGAAATACCACATTCTTGATGGATATATGTAGCTGGTTTTTCTGCCAGTTCACATGTGGAACCATCCTCAATCTGTGGTGTGCTGTTCTAATATGGAATATGATCACTTATTTTTGTTCAGGCAAGGTGGTAATTATGGACTTTTCTAATATACTGGACAAAGTTCTTCTTTTCTTGAAAGATGACCAATTGTTCTTGAGAGTGGCAGATCAGTGGTAGCAAAGGCAGACCGAGAGACATGATGTCTGATGGTTGAAGACTGTGACATGGAGGGATGGCATGAGTGGAACTGATCCAGAACATTAGGGACCAAAATCTATTGAGAGAAATACACGTCTACAACTCTTGGCAAGGCACATGATGGTGAACATTTACAACAAAAGCTGGACTTCTATAAAGTGTAACAGTTGACTGACTTCAATCTGTTGTCATTAACAGTGAAAGCCAACACTTCTGTAAAGAATGATAGCACATTGATTTAAATATATCATTTACAGCAACAGCCAATCTATATCTATAAAACAGAGTGTATGTGGCTTTGTGTGTTTGTGGATATTTACGTATTGGATGCGTTCGATAACGGTACATCCGATTGAGATGACATTTTCTACACGTCTTCCTTTCATTCCTGTGCAACCGACTATAATAGTTTCATAGTGTAAAATCTTCTACTTATTTAATAACATTTACTTTTTCATTTTCATTATATAATGTCTATATAGCAGGGGGACTTCACTCTAGAAAAGTTATTTCAAGGGGCATAACTTTTAATAACATTTCTATATACTTTATAGTCATATTGTTGGACTTACTTGCACTATTGTTAAACTCTTTGTCTATAGTTATTTTTAGGCATATGAGTTATAATAAATAATGATATAATCTTTAAGGCATTTTCAAAGTTTGCATAAAAATAATGCATAATGCATAACATTGTAACCCATCTTTTTCTGCTTAAAGAACTTATCAACTGTCATGTCGGTGATTAAAAACAGTTTTCATTAAAAATAATGAATGGTGTGTGGAAGGACATTCTTTTAAGTTACTGTGCGCCAGGAGCTGGGCGAAACCACGCCGGGTCAGATAGATAGACAGACAGACAGATAGTCGGGAACGGAAGCTTATTTGACTACTTATATGAATTAATTAAATGACATGCTCCCCACCAGGGACTGGGTGAAGCCGGGCCGGGTCAGACAGACAGACAGATAAACAGACAGTCGGGAACGGGAGAGCTTATATGACTACGTATATGAATTAAATGAGATGCTCCCCACCAGGGACTGGGTGAAGCCGGGCCGGGACAGACAGACAGACAGATAGACAGACAAACAGATAGTCGGGAACGGGAGAGCTTATATGACTACGTATATGAATTAAATGAGATGCTCCCCACCAGGGACTGGGTGAAGCCGGGTCAGACAGACAGACAGACAGATAGACAGACAGACAGATAGTCGGGAACGGGAGAGCTTATATGACTACTTATATGAATTAAATGAGATGCTCCCCACCAGGGACTGGGTGAAGCCGGGCCGGGTCAGCCAGACAGACAGACAGACAGACAAACAAGCAGACAGACAGACTGATAGATAGATAGATCCCCTCCAGGGCCTGGGCGAAGCCGGGCCGGGTCAGCTAGTACTCTATAAACAATGACAGCTGACTGATTTAAATATGTTATCATTTACAGCCAGAGGCAGTACTTCTATAAAGTATAACAACTTAATGATTTAGTTCTGTTATTTATTACAACAGCCAATAGTTCTATAAAGAAGGATAGCTCATTGATTTAAACCTGTTATCATTTACAGCAAAAACTGATGCATCGAGGATAGAAGAGAGTTTGCATGGGTATAGTACCACACTTTGGACTGTGTCTGGTTGCATCATGGTGGTAGTTGTTGGTCTTATTGTTCTGTGGTAAGATTTCGTTCATTACACATGCATGCTTACACACTGGCAACATAAATCAGCAATGATCATATTCAGTAAACGGTATGAGTTTGACACATTACCAACAAAATCAGCAGTGATCGTATTCAGTCAAATTCTGTGCTGATAATATGTGTTTGGTCGGACACAAGTTTTTTTGGGTTTGTTTTGAGTTTGCTCCCTTTGAACAAACGTAGTTCACACACACTACTTCTAGTAGTTAGTTAAAAATGTTAGTTGCATATCCTTTACAGGACTTGCAGTCAACACCAGCATATTTTTGTTGTTGTGATCTCTTGGCAAATTTACGTTCAGTAGTTTGCTATTGCTTTCTGAATGACTGGTACCCATACCAATTCATAAAAGACAATGCAATGTGGTCTGCTGCCAAATCGCACGCAGCTGTGTTTTGAATGCGGGTATGCGGGATCACAAAATCCGTCCGTAACCCCATCGCCACGGATCGGCACTTCTAGTAGCATTTCTGGGCGAAATTTTGCGTGTGGATTAGCTTTTCTTATTAGCAGTGTTCCTCGCCATCAGGCGAACCCATTCCGAGTTCAGAGGTACTTGTAATTTATGTCCCCAAGTCAAGGACGAGTGGTCAACATTTTAGTCCAACTGTCCGGTGTAGGGGTTGAATCCCTTATCTTGGTATCAGCACACCAGATGTTTAAGAACACATGTTCTTATCCATTCAGCCATGCTAACCTCTGGAGAAGAGTTTGACTTTGACACCTGTTGTTGACATCTGCCAGCAGAGGGAAAGACTGGCCCCTCTGCTTCATGCATCCAGGCCTACAACATGTGATGTTCCTATCATATCACAGACCTCTGTGCATCCAGGCCTACAACATGTGATGTCCCTATCAGGTCACAGACCTCCGTGCATCCAGGCCTACAACATGTGATGTCCCTATCAGGTCACAGACCTCCGTGCATCCAGGCCTACAACATGTGATGTCCCTATCAGATCACAGACCTCCGTGCATCTAGGCCTACAACATGTGATGTCCCTATCAGATCACAGACCTCCGTGCATCCAGGCCTACAACATGTGATGTCCCTATCAGATCACAGACCTCCGTGCATCCAGGCCTACAACATGTGATGTCCCTATCAGATCACAGACCTCCGTGCATCTAGGCCTACAACATGTGATGTCCCTATCACATCACAGACCTCATCCAGGCCCACAACATGTGATGACCCTATCACATCACAGACCTCATCCAGGCCTACAACATGTGATGGCCCTTTCACATCAAAGACCTCATCCAGACTTAAACATGTGATGACCCTATCACATCACAGACCTCATCCAGGCCTACAACATGTGATGTCCCTATCACATCACAGATCTCATCTAGGCCTACAACATGTGATGTCTCCTATCACATCACAGATCTCATCCAGGCCTACAACATGTGATGACCCTATCACATCACAGACCGTATCCAGGCCTCCAACATGTGATGTCCCTATCAGATCACAGACCTCATCCAGGCCTACAACATGTGATGTCCCTATCAGATCACAGACCACATCCAGGCCTACAATATGTGATGTCCCTATCACATCACAGATCTCATCCAGGCTTACAACGTGTGATGTCCCTATCACATCACAGATCTCCATGCATCCAGACCTACAACATGTGATGACCCTATCACATCACAGACCTCATCCAGGCCTACAACATGTGATGACCCTATCACATCACAGACCTCATCCAGGCCTACAACATGTGATGTCCCTATCATGTCACAGACCTCCATTCATCCAGGCCTACAACATGTGATGTCCCTATCACAGCAAAGTCCGCAGTAGGTTCCTGATTGGGCGCCTGAGCCTAGAGGCATTGATGCTCCGTGGTGACAATCTGTAAGCTGGTACTTCTGCTGTCACATGACCCCCATCTAGGGTTATAGGATGTCATAATTGATGAGAAGTCAACACCTGTCTGGGCTCTCTATACTTAAAGTATATGGCACGGCCATAGTCTGTCTTTCTTTCCATGTTGTCAGTCACAGACTCCATTGCCTTATCTCTTTAGCTGTTCTATAACTTACTGAAACATATTGAACAATGTTAGTAAAGAACATGTTATTTGTGTGAGTGCATGCGCATGCATATGTCAGTTCACCTTTTCAACAATAAATGTTTGATCAGTGCGTTCATTGCTGACTATGTGACGAAGGGGTTGCGGGTGCAGTTCATAATCCCGCATACCCACGTTCGAAACACAGCTGTGGGTTAATTGACAGCAGACCGCCTTGTGTTGGTGTTTTATGAAATGGTATGGGTGTCGGTCATTCAGAAAGCAATGGCAAACTACTGAACGTAAACGTGCCAAGAGATCACAACAGCTAAACATGCTGGTGTTGACTGCGACGTCCTGTAATGGATATGCAATTAACTTTTTTTTAGTGCATTCATTATTGTTAGCAAAGGATATTTCACAGTTAAAAGGAAAGTCGGTTGCTATTGAGGATGCCAATGCTGCAGAGTTGTCTACTCTTGGCAGGCCAAAGCCATTTTTATGAATGTGCAGGTCCTCTGCATCAGGGACAATTAGAGTTTATAACTGGAAGACTCGGCTCAGCGAATCAATTACACAATAATATTGGGAAGCTGAAAATTCTGTGTCTGTGTGATAGTTTCTAGAGGTATCATCATATCTTTAGCAGGTCCGCATGGCCGAATGGATAAGAACGCATGTTCTTAAACATCCAATGTGCTGATGCCGAGGTAAGTGGTTCAGTCCCTACACCGGACAGCTGGACTAAAATGTTGACCTGTCGTTCTTGACTTGGGGATGTAAATTACAAGTACCTCTGAAGTTAGAGTGGGTTCACCTGATGGCAAGGGACACTGTTAATAGGGAAAGCTAATCCACACACAAAATTAAGTTTTTCACTACTATAAATAGTGTGTATGGACCGCTTGAGTTCAAAGCGAGTGAGTGCACATAAAAAACAATAAAAATCATATCTTTATGGTCGGCTTAGGTAACAGACTGCTAAGTCACATGTGCTAATATTTTTCATTACTTGAGAATTATTAACAATGAAAATTTTCATTACTTTTATTAACCCATGAACAGTCTTTAACTTAACATTTTTTACTGCAAAAAATGTTTGAGTAATATTTTCTTGCATAGTGTATTATTGATACACAATATTTCATTTGTTTATTTATTTCTTGTCAAGTTTTATAAAATTAATTGTATATTTTTAATATTTTACATTTTAAACAAAATCATTTTAGTGATATTTTACTTGATTTAAATTTATCAATAACTATTTATTTGTATGCATTTTGAAATGTCATATCTGACAACTCAAATTGATTCAAACACTAATTAATTTGACAGTTTATTTTATATCCTACAGGAGATTTAAAAAGTGGAAGTCATTCAAAATTTGGACCACCAGGCGCAAGAAGTTGCAGAAATCTGGCAGCTCAGAAATTATAGTGACAACAGAAATGTCTGTAGTGGACCAATCAGTACTTCATGGATAGTATGTTGCAAATTAAGATGTCACAATTTCTTCTAATTGCTGATGATTGAAAAACTGCAAAATATATAAAGTCTAATGTGTATATGTCCAGTGTACATATTATTGTTATTTCTTTATCTTTAGACTTGCTGATGGTTGGTTGGCTATTACAACTAAAGTTTATCAATGGATTGGGGAAGCCAGCCCCATGCCCAACCCTCTTATCACATGCATGTTGGCTTACAGTGTTAGCATACTTTACTTCCCTTAAGGGTCATGGTAAAACACGCGGTAAAATGCATGCCGTAAAACACATACGGTAAAACACGTGGCAAAACGCAGGCGGTAAAACACACACGGTAAAACACAGGTGGTAAAACACATGCGGTAAAACACATGCAGTAAAAACATGCGGCAAAACACAGGGAGTCAAACACACACGGTAAAATACAGGCGGTAAAACACATGCAGTAAAAACACAGGGAGTAAAACACACGCAGTAAAAAACAGGTGGTAAAACACATGCGGAAAAACACATGCTGTAAAACACACGCGGTAAAACACATGTGGCAAAACACACGCTGTAAAACACACAGTAATACGCGTGGTAAAATTCACGCGGTAAAACACAAGCGGTAAAACACAGATGTTAAAACAGAGGCTGTAAAACACATGCGGCAAAACACAGGCGGTAAAACAGATCGGACGCCCGTGTGTATTGTTGCGCACGTAAAAAATCCCTTGGTAGTTGGGAATTGAAAAAGAGTAGCCTAACGGTGCTGCCCGGGCAAAATTTCGAGTTAAAAATCTACCCAAAGTATTTCAGGTTCCTCGGCGGTGCTACGGAGTTCGTGCACTGAGCTGAGTTTCTCCAGACTCAGGCTTGAGTTAGGAGGAGAGCGGAGCACTTATGGGTTGCACCTGTGTGCCGTGATGTTGATCCATCTACTAAACTGTTGTTGTTGTTGTTTGTCCATCAAGAATGATGATGACCATTCATTTCACCCAGTGGGGTTGGATGAAGAATGACTTGCGCGATGACTTGGATTAAAGTGAGGAAGAGTTGCGCAATTTGTCGACCTCACTCTCTCACCCGAGTCCATCTGAGTCCAGTGGCAAGACAAGTCGAGACGACTGGCGACGAATACAGGTGCAGTGGATGACCAGGGCGCTCTACGTGCCTTGCCGTGCTCATTACGTTCCACAACGCTTTGCAGATAAACGCCGTCTTACCCGTTTGAATCAGTAATGATTTCTTCCGCGCAGTCTGCCGAATCCTGTCTTCACATGCTGGGTAGGCATACCCTAGTTTACCGCTTGGTTTGACACCAAATAGGCTACCCACGCCTGGTTTAGCCAGCCTCTCACAGCTGTTGCCCGGCTAAACTAAACTATACTATATATATATATATATATATATATATATATATATATATATATATATATATATATATATATCGTTTTGCTTGAGCGTACGGGAGAGAAAGAGGGGGGGGGGAGGAGAGGAGAGAGAGAGAGAGCAAAACTAAACACAGACTGAAGTTAGCTGCATTGGGTTGCAACACAATAGATATATTTGGGGTAGTCGGGGATTGGGATAGAGGTTAACAAAATTGTTCCTTGGCCATGATCTTACTTTCCACTTCTCAGCTGACAAAGAAACTGACCAACCCAACATGGTATAACCTCCCTTTGTGCTGGGTAGCTCAATGAACTTTTGTCCTGACAGGTCATATTTCCCAATCCCCGGTGACAAAGAAGGAAAATATGCTGATTCTTTCTCTCCCATGACGGGTATTGTAAATATGTAAATAAAGGATATAGACGCGTAAATTCTTTCTTTTTAAATACTGGTTCTTTATGATCGTATTAATAAATTTTGCAGTGTGCACTCCTGTATATCTGTGGGGTATTATTTGGGTGGAAAGGAAAATTGAAACTAATGATGGTAAAACATAAAAGATGGCAATAATACTAAGAATGGTTGATTGAGTTCAGTGGTACACATTAAGAATATGGCGTCAACATCATGGCACACCGGGCAAACATATAGATGATCCGTGTCCCGCAGCAAATATCATGTATGGATTCTGAAACATGTTGATTGTAAGCATGCTTTTACTTTTTGCAAGCGCGCCGGCTTCTTCATTCCCAATTCACGGATCCTTACATATGTTGTTCCATCTGTCATTCATCTGCCACAGTCGATCCATCCTTATATATGTTTTTTCATCTGTCACTCATCCATCCTTAAATATGTTGTGTCATCTGTCATTCATCATTCGCAACTGCTGAGCGCTATCGAGAACAAGTCACCCAAACTGTTCAAGAAACCTGATACGTGGAAGAAAATGGCACTGGTAAGACTAACAAACACCAGAAGACACCCGACATACAAGATGAGCAGTGTGGAGGCCGCCAAGACCTTAAAGAAGACGAAAGGCGAGAACCTTTCTGTGAGCTGCAGCAAAAAACCAGAACCTACAGCAACCTCAAATAAAGCTACCACAAGGAAGACCGACGACAACCCACCACAGACAAGAGCCAAGACAACTGAGAAGAAGAGCGAGTAGAAAGACACCAGAGTCGGAACCACCGACTTACAGACGATCAGATGGGTTATCACGCGTATCCAAGTGGAGCTGACAGATGACTAGATACTGAAACAGCTACAACAGGAAACTCTTCATATCCGAATCTTGAAGGTGAAGCGGATTCTGACGTACTCCAAGATCCCTACTACTCTAGCGGTGGTAACAACAGAGAGGAGCGAAATGCCGTTCCAAGTGTTGATGAATAAGAAAGCTCAACAGTCAGAACGATTTATCCTGAGAATACCACAATGCTCAAGATGCCAGAGGGTCGGCCACAGCAGAACAACATGTCGCAGCAAGACAGAGATCTGTCGATATTCTGCTGATTGATTGATTGATTGATTTAGGAACCAACATCACAGCATTCGGGACATTCCCATAAGCGCTCCGTCCCCATCCTCAGCAGCCAGCGAAGAGTTCCAACACTAATAGTTCCAGTAGCAATATGATTATATGTGCGTCTCGCCTTTCCTCTGAGCGTCGAGCATCGGCCAGATCCCCTCGTCACACCTCGCTGCCTCATTCTTACCAGACTATGGTGATCCATTTGCTCCTCCGAGGTGTACACGTGCTCCCACAAGGCCGCAACCACGTTTGTCTTGTCATGCATCAATACTCCACCAAGTTCTGCAGAGCCAGCCAATCTGTCCGCCTGTTCA
>JACEFZ010000615.1:0-109219 GCA_014155875.1 Cepaea nemoralis
AAAAACATTTTCCGGAACCCACAGAGCAAAAGACAAAGAGGGAACCCTCACAGAGAAGAGACTAGATGTGAAAATGAATACTTTGGACAGCTGCAGGAGATAGCAACAGGTGGGACGGCTCAGTATGCGCTGGTTTAGGATCTATGCTCCAATAGAGGATACAGTGCAGAAGTTCTATTGAAGAAAATGCCATTGTGGTGTGACATGTTATGAATTCACATATTCTAGGTCACTTTACAACGATGTTAGGTGGTCAGTGTCTTTTATAGCTGCTTCCTTTTTCAGACAAAACCAAGAAATTTCAGAAAATTATCCAGCCCTCATTTCATGAAAACTGGGTCGACCTCAGAGCCACTCTGGTTGGGAAACAATTGATGGATATTGTTCCCCCCTGGGTATTGAACCCGGACGCCTATATTGGCTAGCAAGCGTGCTAACCACAATATCACCAGATAGTGTAGTGTAGATATTCAGCTTGATTAAGCCCAGCTGGAACATTGAAGAATCTGAACAGTTGGCGGCTGTAAACTGGTGACGTGAGTAGCGAAGGGAAATGCTCATGTTAGCGGTTGACATAACCACGATGGAGCTGCCAAAGTACTCACCGAGTCCATCTGATGTGTGCTCTAATGGAATGCGCTAGCTTAAAAGACACATTTCTGTTACATGTGCACAATGATTAATGTATTAAGTTTGAGATCGCAAGCTGGGCAGCAGCATGTTCGACTACTCCATTTGACAAGGTAGTTTATAATGGTGATGATGATAAGGATGATAATGTGGATGAAAACATTTGGGACGGTTTGGCTGCTTCAAAAATGATAAACATAGCACTAAATCAGAAATACATAACACATACTCTGTTGACATATTGTCCAACAGCGCTGATCAATTCGTCTCCCTGATCTTTCAAGAATTTCAGCTTGTTGGAGATGAATGTTGCTTTCCTCTGTTTCGCAGACGCCATTTGGGCAACACTTGGGTAGCTCTCTAGTCCTGGGAAAGTGGATAATAAACATGTCAGCAATTTAATGGTAAGAATACTTTGCAAACAAAGTATGGATACGTTTAGAAATGAGTAAGAGACTTTTGGCCAATCTATCACAAATGACAGCAGTTGGAGTGAGTAATGTCTCCACTCTACCACACACGATTAACACGTAGAATGAGTTAATTTCTCCATTTTAGTAACGTTTTAGGCAGCAAATACAAACAGCTAGGCATTCACAGCTCCTGCGAAATGATGAGACATTCTAAACACAGATACAATGTGCATAACTTTCAACGGACTCCATAAAGGTGAACATACACCACAGAGTGAAATATCCACCCCCCCCCCCCCCTTTTCCCAACAAAAGAGACAATCTACAAATATCCATCCATCCATCATGTGCCATGCCGGTAAGCGTGGGCGGTCATGTTCTGCCATCTCACTCGATCACCAGAGTCGTGGATCAGCTCCGTGTTTCTGTCTCCACCATGCCACAAGGCAGCCATCCAGGTACTTGCTTCTTAGTCTTCTCCTTGGACTGTCCCCTCGATCTACCAGTTGTCACAAGTTCTACAGATCATTTCTTCTCATAACATGCTGTCGTGTCCTCCTTTACAGTGTCGTCCTGGAGTGAAGAGAGTCGACACCCACATTATAATATTTTCCATCCTTTTAATATCTGGAGAATCCACCAGTTTCCGTCCAACACACTCCATCAGCCCGTGGACACCTTTTCCTGTCACTCTGTCGCTGTCGTACTATGCCCCCTCATACTTCTCCAACGCAACATACTCAACAACTCTTGTTTCTAAAAAAAATATAGCTTATTTATTAAAAGAAAAGTGTAACGTGTATGAGACGTGTATGAGAAGAAAATGTGTGACGGTTCTATAAAGTGTAGAATCGGACTCTAGACCAAACCCAGTCAGCTGATCCAGCAAGGATAGACCACAGCACGTTACGTCGAACATGTACATCTCAACCTTGCCGAAACCATCCTGCTGGATACTGATTTGCCTCTGTAGACCTCTGGTAATCCCCATTTCATGATCTTCCGAAATAGACACCGGTGGTATTAACAGTTAATCATGACCGGTTGCACCCTACACAATGTCCGTTCTTATCGTTCATAAAAAAATGCACAAGTCCTTTGTAGTGTTACACAGTTATTAATGTTAATTGTTAATGTACTTGATCCTCACTCGTGTCTATCTAGCTCAGTATCATGTCTTGTGTTCTATTCACGAGATTATATCACACTAGGTAACTATATAATTAATGTTCTCGGTTAGTTACTACTGTCTGATGCTGTGTGGTGCATCAGTAAATCATCACCCTCTTTGGTGAATCATCTTCCTTATAGCTTTAGTTACGTTCTGTACGAACTTTATTGACTGTTCAACTGGTGTTCTTCCGAAGGTATTTGAACCTTTCCTAAAAACTTGTTGAGTTTCCTCGGATCTGGTAGGGAAACCTAGGATAGAAACAACACATCTGGTGATAGTACTATCACTGATCCTACGGCTGAGTGTAACCTATTTCCTTGCTTAATGATCTTTAGCTAACTAAACTTTGTCATAGAGCGATTAGCTACCCACCTAGGGCCGATCAGCTATGACAAGGAAAGACCCATACAGAGTGCAAAACCCCAGCGGGCAATTCCCCGTCTCCCAATTATCCATCATTACTCGATTCTTAACTAGCATAGCTTATCACCACTACCCTACTCTATTCTTAACTAGCAGAGCTAATATCACTATTCTATTCTACCTAACTAGTTGCCACTAACAGTGCTAACATCACACTATAGTTTTAACAAGGCTACAGTCTATATTAATTAGACTAATAGACTATATTGACTACCTTTGCAAAACCGCCTCATTCCGGGATGGCTACTACACTTGCCATAACGGCACATGCGAGTTAATCTTTAATAATCTACAATGTAGAGCTCTCCCACAAACACAGTCCATCATAATCCACGGTTTTTGTCAACTCCCCATCTCCATCATGGTTTCTGCAAACCCCTAAATTGGTCACGTGATATGGTTTTGACGTCCTGCAGGTGTTATTTTCTCATATCCGCCATTGTCAAGAATCGATTCTCCTTGCCTTAGTCACTGTCAAAGTTGTCATCACTTGTTCGACTCCCCCAACAACTAACGAGTTACTGTATGATCCAACAACAGGTTTCCCCAACAAGCTGCCAATCTCCTCGATGTTCCGGAAACTAAGGATTGACAGATGTACTGTTTACTTCCTTGCTGATACTTCCGTTTCCCTCTGACATGTGTATGACTTGTCAAAGCGATGTATGATTCACTCACTTCCTCTATACATCTGCCACTGTTAATTTTGTCCGGGCAGGTGATGGCCAACATCCGATTGCACTATGATCCCACGGCTTCCATCTGTATTCAAATGTTATAAACTGTCAAGCGATGCCGGGATTCGTATCCCTCACTTCCGAGTGTTGCCAATCCGTCAACCAGATGTACAAGTACAGCTGTTATTTATGCCCGACCTGTTTGGGAACACGTGCAGCCACAACTATGAATGTTTTCTCTGTATTAGTTGAAACACTTGTTGCTTAGCAGATAGTCCGTTTTATCAGAAAGCCTCTATAATAATCACTGGTTAAACACAAGGTTTTATTTTTGTGAGTAGGTCCCCTCCTAAGAGAGTAGTCCATCTCACTCTTCTCCACGTGAGTTTTATCCAGATGATTCATTCTTCTTCTTCAGAGCTGGGTGTCTTGACAAGAAATCCGCTCCAATTTTCCTTCCCAGGAATGTACTCTACTGTGAAATTTAAGGTTGAAGTAACAACGAACCGCATCAACCGGGCGTTGAGCTTCTGAGAAGTAGCCAGGAACATCAGGGTTGATGATCCGACTGACTCGAAACTTAACTCCATACAAATATGGCTGAAATTTTGCACTGCCCATACGAGGGACAAGCACTGAAGCATCGTTCTTTTCCTCCTGTAACAAGCGGCTCCATTCCAATCGCACTCGCATCTGTTCTCAACACAAATGTTTTGAAAGGTCAGGGAGCTGTAAAACAGGTTTGATGACCAAGGCTCCTTTAACTGACTATAGGCATTCTCACATTCTGGTGTCCAAATGATTTGGTCCGGAATCCCTTTTTTCAAGGTTTCCGTCAACGGAGCTCCCAGTTCATTGAAATGTGGGATAAATTTGTGGTAAACCCCACACAACGAGAGAAAGATCGCACTCCTTCTTCGTTTTAGGTCTGGGTTGCTTTTCCCTGATTTTCCCCAAAGGTTCTTCTCTTTTGGAACAATGGGGCCTGATGATGGAAATACCTAGAAATTCCAGAGTCTGGTAACCAATAAAGCATTTGGGTTTTGGGCGAGCAGAAACCCTGTTTCCCTTGAGTCTATTAAACACTCTCCCCCAAGGATTGTAAGTGGTCATCCAAGCTGTCACGGGAAATCAGAATATCATCCATGAATGAGATGAGGGACGGATCCTGTAACGGATCTAGTAAAGTCCTCATCATGCTTGTAAACACTAGTGCATTGCTGAGTCCAAAGGGCATGACCTTGAATTCGTAGTGTCCACTGGGTGTACTGAAAGCCAAAAAAATCTCCGGTTTGACTGGTATCTGATAGTACCCCCGACTCAGATCCACCTTTGAAAAGTACCAAGCCTTATGGAGCCTAGCGAATAACTGAGTTGGATTCGGCAAAGGTTCCACCTGAAATTGTGTGTGACGTTCAGAAGTCGGTAGTCTATACACAACCGGTGTTCTCCACTTGTTTGCGTAAAAAAACTCCCCCCGCATTGTATGGGGATGTGGATGGTGCAATCACGTCATCCTCCAGCAGTTTTTGTATTTCCTCCTCCGGGGCCCTTTTTCTTTAGAGAATGGCACTGGTAAACCTTTTGCCGAACAGGCTCCTGTGTGGTCAAAGTCATCTCGAACTAAACCAACCTCGTTCGTCCTGGTTTATCACAGGCATCTCCTTATGAGACTTGAGAACCGGGGTTTACCCTTTTCCCCCTCTCCTGGGGTCAGATCAGGTTCACTTGCACATCCCTATGGGTTTTTCCCTGGTGTTCCAAGGATATTCCCTGCCCTCGCGGGTTTCCCCACTTCTGTCTCCCCTGCAACTGCCATTGCCATGAGGTGAGCTGCCTTGTCTCCGGGTCTCTTTTTCGTATTTCCGCAAAGATTGATATGGAAAATCTTCGACTTTCCCCGGATCCGGATCTGATAGTTGGTTCTGGATATCACCCTTTCCAGGGGAAATGGTCCTTGCCAACCTATCTCCAGTTTGTTGTTTCCCGTTGGGAGTAGCAACAAGACTTTATCTCCCACCTCTAGAGATCTTTCTTTAGTCCTACGGTTGTAGTAAGCCGCATGTCTTTTCCGGGCCCTTTTTTCAAGTTTTGATTTGCCAGAGTCCACCCCTTTGTGGAGTTTTTCTTTCAGTTCCTCCACGTATTTATAGGATGAGATCACTTCTTCTGACGTCCCCTCTTCAGTCCAACTCCTCAACATGGCTTCCAACGGTCCTTTGATTGGACGCCCAAAACACAACGTAGCGGGTGGTAGTCCTGTTGACCCATGAGGAACTTCCCGATAGGCAAATAGTGCTGCGGGGATATATTCATCCCACCTATCAGGTTTTTCCTGCGCTAATTTCCTGAGCATTGTCATCAACGTGCCGTTAAAAACGCTCTACTTGTCCATTGGCTTGAGGGTGGAAAGGGGCTGGTATGTATGTGGTTAGAGTGAAACCCCTTTACATACCTCCTCCATGAGTTTTCCACAAAACTGAGACCCATTGTCCGTCAGAATTTGAATCCGGAAAGCCAAATCTAGAAAAGGGCCTCCATCAGTGCGTCCGCCACTCTTTTCGAGTCAATCGTGGTCAAGGGTTATAGCCTCACCCCACATTGTACAGCAATCCACCATTGTGAGTATATACATGTTCCTCTTCTAGTCCGGGGAAATGGACCCACGATATCGATGGCTCCCCCTCTCAAAAGGAGAGTTCATGATGGGCATCTCACCCAACCCACCGGTGCTGTCCAGTGTTTCGGTGCCACCCTCTGGCACCCCGGGCATGACTTCACATACCCGCACATCATCTGTCATTCCCGGCCAATAGTAATGGCAGGAAATCCGCTGCATGGTGGCGGCAATACCCATGTTTCCACTAAAGGAGATGGTATGCCCCATATGAAGAATCTGGGACCGGTGAGCTTTCGGGACGCCCAACTGACCGTATAGGTTGTGTCCCCTTCCTGCTCTCCTGTAGAGATCCTTTTTTTCATGTAGTATTGCCCCCGTCCTGGTGGATCAGCATTTTTCTGCAGCTTTTTGTAGCAAGGACGTAAAGTATCATCCTCACTCTGGGCATTTTCGTAGCCCCCCCGGCATTGGGTTAGTCACAATTGCGTCTGCCCTCTTCCGTTTTCGTCTGAGAGCGAGTCTGCATTGCTCCCATATGGTTTGGCTCCCTGGGCATTCCCAGAAAGTCATACCGGCAACCTAGGATGACTTAAAAAATGGGATCGGTCAATACAGGGCCTTGATGGTCCCGGGAAACGTACCTTGACCAAATCTCCACATTAGCAATGGAAACTTCATGACTACAGCACTCTTCTGTGCAGGCTGTATACCCAAATGTCTCACCTGTGAATTGTTCTGGATGTACCAGATCCGCAGAAATCACGGCCCCCCCCCCAGTCCTGTGTCGTATAAACACTCCACTTGACGACCTTTAAACCCCTCTACCATTCCACTACAGGGGGTTTTTTTCCTGGTCTGGAGTCTTTTCCCCTCGGCCTCGACCTGTTCTTTGGCTCCCCTTAGGTTTCCCGGGGCACACGACGAATTGAGTGTCTCCTGACTCTCCCCCCTGCAGTCAATAGCATTGTGCGTTTCGACTGGCATTGGTTGCACCATTTTCCCGTCCTAGATTTTCTATTGCCAGACTTGAGTGAGCTCTCCTGGTGGCGAGCTTCCTTGTTGACCTTGGCTTTTTCCCGTGACAACCTCCTTGGAAGTCACTTGACATGCTGCAAAGTGGGGGTTCTTAGCCTTCGATTTGCAGTCCCTCGTATTGTGAGGGGTGACTTAAAATTGAACACCACTTCTCCAAACCCGGTCGTTTGGTAGAGCTTGAAGTGCTCTTGCTTCCCTCCTTCTTCTTCTCTGAACTATCCTCTGTTTTTTTGCACATACGGTTCGCATTTTTTTTGTTCCTGATTTTGTTGGTTTTCCCTTCTTGTCATTTTTTCTCTTGACTTTTGGTTTTTGGGGGAAAAGGGTTTTTTTCCCCTGCCTCCCCATGTACCTCGACGAACTGTTCTGCTAATTTAGTCACGAGGTCAATACTTTTCCGCTCCTTGTTCTCCCAGGAACGTCCTGAGGGGTTTTTAGACATTTGCTTCTTCAGCTGGTCGACCACCATGAGCTCTTCCAGACTCTCTATTTCATGTGCGAACCCAGCCAAATCTATCCACTTATGGAGATAAGATTTAAGAAAGCAAACTGTAGGGGGCAAACACTCCCTGGTTTTTCGTTTCGCTGCTCGAAATTTTTTTTCCCGGGAGGTATGTGACGTAACCTCGAATCGTTTCAGCAGAGCCGTCTTTAACTCGTCATAATTGTTCTCATGTCCTGGTGGCAGGCGAGAAAAAACCCCGTGCCGGTCCCGCGTAATCCCTGGGATACTTGAGATTCCATTTGTTACGCTCCAGACCCCTAGCAACTGACATAGCCTCGAAACGTTGAAGGTATGGTCAATCTTTTCTTTGTCCTCCTCGTAGACCGCTAAAGGAAAATTCATAGCATGGTACCCATGTCCACCTACTGGGTTGAGCCTGGGGTGGAGGGAAAAACCAACTGCTCCCTTGTTTCTCCATTAGATTTACTCTTCAACTCGAGTTCCCCTCATCGGTACTCGTGCTCCCTTTCTTGCTTCCTGTTCCCGCTTCTAATTTCCCACTGCTTGCTCAAACCCTTTCCCAAATTTTCCCAGCTGCTTGCTCAGCTTCAAATTTCTTAGCTGCTTGCTCAGCTTCCATTTCTTAGCTGCTTGCTCAGCTTCCAATTTCTTAGCTGCTTGTTCCCTCCATCCTTCTCAATTTTCCCGCTCGGGGCCCTTTTGATCTTCCCCCTTCTACTTGACGATACTCCTCTCCCTTTCCCGTATGTAATCCGTTAGAGCAGAACCCCCCAAACCCATTTCTTTCCCCCTTTTCCTTTAATGCTAACGTGGTTAGTTTTTGGGGTGGGCCCTTATACAGAGAGGTAACTAGCAGGTCGAGTACAATATAACTGCAAATTACTATACAGATATATGAACAAGTACTATAAAACTAGATATTACCACGCACAGCACATTCACTCAGTGACAAGAGTAGAATCAGGACCACAGACCCCATGCAGACGTGTGAAGTGTGAACAGGTAAGATATTTGTCCTAACCCCTATCCAATTCACTCTAGCTGGATTCTCCAAATGATATCTCCCTCTTATAACTAAGGATCCCGTGTCAAAAGACCCCGTTGTCAGAAGATCCCACTGTCAAAGGGTTTCCCGCCCTTTCAGAGATCTCGCTGTCCAAGGATTTCCCTTTACGGGAGATCCCGCTGTCCCAAAAATCCCGCTGTCCAAAGATTCCGTTTTCGAGCTCCCCAAAAATGTCTTTTCCCCTTTACAGTGTCGTCCCTGGAGTGAAAAGAGTCGACACCCCCATTATAATATTTTTTCCCCCCTTTTTTAATATTCTGGGGAATCCACCCGCTTCCGTCCAACACACTCCATCAGCCCGTGGACACCTTTTCCTGTCACTCTGTCCCCTGTCGTACTATGCCCCCTCTCATACTTCTCCAACGCAACATACTCAAAAACTCTTGCTTCTAAAAAAAAAGAATATAGCTTAATTTATTAAAAGAAAAGTGTAACGTGTATGAGACGTGTTTCGAAGAAAATGTTGACGTGTTCTATAAAGTGTGTAGAATCGGACTCTCAGACCACAACCCAGTCAGCTGATCCCAGCAAGGATAGACCACAGCACGTTACGTCAGAACATGTACATCTCACCCAGTGCCGAAAACCCTCCTGCTGGATACTGATTTGCCTCTGTGACCTCTGGTAATCCCCTTTCATGATCTTCCGAAAAAGACACCCCCGGTATTAAAAAGTTAATCATGGACCGGTTGCACCCTACACAATGTCCGTTCTACGTTCATAAAAAAAAAGCACAAGTCCTTTGTAGTGTGTACACAGTTATTAATGTTAATTGTTAATGTACTTGAAACCCCACTTTGTGTCTATCTAGCCTCAAGTATCATGTCTTGTGTTTTATTACACGAGATTATATCACACTAGGGAACTATTATTTTTAATGTTCTCGTTAGTTACTACTTCTGATGCTGTGTGGTGCATCAGTAATCATCCCCTCTTTGGTGAATCATCTTCCTTATGCTTTAGTTACGTTCTTTTACGAAACTTTATTGACTGTTCAACTGTGTTTCTTCCCAATGGGGTTTGAACCTTTCCCAAAAACTTGTTGAGTTTCCTCGGATCTGGTAGGGAACCTAGGATGAAACAACCATCTGGTGATAGTACTAGTCACTGATCCTACGGCTGAGTGTAAGCCTATTGCCTTGCTTAATGATCTTTAGCTAACTAAACTTTGTCATAGAGCAGATTAGCTACCCACCTAGGGCCGAATCAGGCTATGACAAGGAAAAACCCATACAGAGTGCAAACCCCCCGGGGCAATTCCCCCGTCTCCCCCCTTATCCATCATTACTCGATTCTTAAATAGCATACTTATCACCACTACCTTACTCTATTCTTAACTAGCAGAGTTTAAAACACTATTCTACTCTAACTAGTTTCCACTAACAGTGCTAATCATCACACTATAGTTTTAAACAAGGCCCACAGTCTATATTAAATTTGAACTAATAGACTAATTGACTACCTTATGCAAAACCGCCTCATTCCGGGATGGGTACTACACTTTGCCATAACGGCACATGCTAGTTAATCTTAAATAAAACTAACACTGTAGAGCTCTCCCACAAACACGTCCATCATAATCCACTGTTTTTGTCAACTCCCCATCTCCAATCATGGTTTTTGGCAAAACCCCCAAAATTGGTCACGTGATATGGGTTACGTCCGCAGGTGTTATTTTTTTCATATCCGCCATTGTCAAGAATCGATTCTCCCTTGCCCTTTGTCACTGTCAAAGTTGTCATCACTTGTTTTTGACTCCCCCCAAAAAACTAACGAGTTACTGTATGATCCCCCCCCCAGGTTTTTCCCCCAAAAAGCTGCCCAAACTCCTCGATGTTTTCCCGGGAAAATAAGAATTGACAGATTTTACTTTTACTTCCTTGCTGAGTACTTCCGTTTTCCCTCTGACATGTTTATAACTT
The DNA here is from genome assembly GCA_014155875.1 of Cepaea nemoralis. Classification (NCBI taxonomy): domain Eukaryota; kingdom Metazoa; phylum Mollusca; class Gastropoda; order Stylommatophora; family Helicidae; genus Cepaea; species Cepaea nemoralis. Next base: position 10,427 of record JACEFZ010000615.1, read on the forward strand.
GTCAAAGCGTGTATGATTCAGCGCACTCACTTCCTCTATACATCTGCCACTGTTTAAATTTTTCCGGCCCGGTGATGGCCAACATCCGATTGCCACTATGATCCCACGGCTTCCATCTGTATTCAAATGTTGATAAACTGTCAAGGGGATGCCGGGGTTCGTCTCCCTCACTTCCGAGTGTTGCCAATCCGTCAACCAGATGTACAAATACAGCTGTTATTTATGCCCGACCTGTTTGGGGAAAACGTGAGCCACAACTAGAATGTTTTCCCCTGTATTAGGGTTTAAACACTTGTTGCTTAGCAATAGTCCGTTTTTTCAGAAAGCCTCTATAATAATCAACTGGTTAAACACAAAGGTTTTATTTTGTGACCAAAGCCCAAAAAAATTTTTACTGTCTACGTCTAATGTCTCTAATCAGTTTACGATCTTCATTTGTTTCTTGAAGGAACTTGTTCATTGGTCTTTCTGGCTGTCCATGGTATTCTTTGCATTTTCCTCAGAAACCACATTTCTACAGCCATCAGATGTTTTTCAGCCTGACTGCTCATTGTCCAAGCTTCACATCCATATAAAAGTACAGGTTCTATGTAGCATCTCAACACTCTTTTTCTCGTTTCAATTGACATCTTTTTATTGGTCAGTATGTTTTTCATCTTGCTAAAGGCTACTTTTGCCATGGCGATTCTTGTTCTAATCTCTTCAAGGCATCTCCCATCAGATGTTATTACTGTTCCGAGATAATTGTACGTATTCACTTGTTGAAGAATATTCCCCATTTACTTGTATATTACATTGTTTTATTTCGTTCTTCCTAGTGACGACCATAATCTGTGTCTTGTTACAATTTAATTCTAACCCTAGTTGTTCACTGTGTGTAACAACCGCATCTACTAAATTTTGCAGGTCCTGTTCATTGTCTGCAATCAAGACTGTATCATCTGCATATCTGATGTTATTGATGCATCTTCCCCAATGTTGATTCCTTCCATATCTTCAATATTTCTGAAAATACTTTCACTGTACAGGGAAAACAGATCTGGAGACATTACACATCCCTGTCTCACACCTCTCTTAATAGGCTGATATTGGCTTACTTCATTATCAACTCTTATGGCAGCTTGTTGTTTCCAATATATGTTTTTTACAAGTCTAAGGTCTTTTCCATCAATCTGTAGATCCTCAAGCATCCTTATCATGTCGACATGTCTCACTTTATCGAAAGCCTTTGTGTAGTCAATAAAGCAAAGGTGTAGATCTTTGTTTACTTCTATAGAACGTTCGATTACGGTTCTCAGTATATACACAGCATTTACTGTACCCTTGCCTTCTACAAACCCACATTGTTCTTCTCCTATTTCAGGTTGTATTTTCCTCCTAACTCTTTGCATGATAATTCTTAGCAAAATCTTCGTGATGTGACTCATTATACTAATTGTTCGATGTTGATCACATTCCAAGGCTCCTGATTTCTTTGGGATTGCAATAAATACAAAATTACATAACTTCATGAGGTATATTTCCAGTATCATATATTGTATTAAGCAGACTGGTAACTTTATCTATTCCATATTCTTCTAAAGCATTAATCATTTCTGTTGTGACGCTGTCTGAACCGGGGGTCTTGCCAGATTTCATATGGTTAAGAGCATTCTGAACCTCCATCTTCAAAATTGATGGTCCTTCATTATTATTTTGAACATCATACTGTTCGTCTCTGTTATCGTCATAAAGGTTTTTCACGTAATCTGACCATACATGTAAGATCTGATCTTTTTCTATTATGACTCTTCCATCTTTTGTCTTTAGGCAGCCTGCTGATGTACTTGTTCTTGATTAGTAAGCTCCTGAATTCTTTTGTGCATTAGTTTCGCATTTTTACTGTTGTGTTGTTCTTCAATTTCCTCTGCAATTTTTCCTCAAGCCATGTTTCTTTTGCTCCTTACATAAGGTTCTGACTTTTCTGTGAATTTCTTCATATTTGGCAGGATTAGTTTTGTTCTGTCTTCTTGTTTCCATTAGTTGTAAAATTCTTCAGTCATCCATGTCTTACGGCCCACTTTCTTTACTTTTGGAATAGTTTTTCTGCTGCACAACTGATTGAATTCTTCAGCATTTCCCATTGATCATCTACATCTTGAAATAGGATCTCTAGATCAGACAATAATCAAATTTGTTCTATTACTTCTATGTTAAAATTATCGTGTATTTCTTTGTCAGTTTTCAATTTGCATACAAGTCATATTTGGGGTTTCCTGCTATATACTTGACTTCTTTAACTTTACCCTCAATGTGCCTATAATTAATCTGTGATCACTGTAACAGTCTGCATTTGGAACTGTTTTTTACGACTGTTAACGCATTTCGAAACCTTTTGCTAATCAGGATGTAATCTATCTGTTTTTAATCCTGCTTTCTGGACTCCTCCATGTCCATAATCTTCTAGGATGCTGTTTAAACCAGGTGTTTCCTACAAACCATTCTTGTTCTTTTGCCCATTCTAAAAGTCTGTATCCTTTTTCATTTTTCTCTCCCAAACCATGGTTGCCTATACTGCATCCATCGCTTTGCTTTCCTATTTTTGCGTTGAAATCACCCATTATGATATTTATTTCTAATTTCTTCTTTGAAGAAAATCAGACTCCATGTCATTATAAAATTCCTCTATACTTTATTCACTGCATTCACTTGTTGGGGCATATACTTGAATGACATTTATTTTAAAAGGTCTTCCTTTTAATTTTACTAATAGAACTCTCTTGACACAGCCCGATATCCTTGACAGAATTTGATGTTTGCTTATCTAATATAATGGCTACACCTTTTTGCTGTTCTTCTCCCCCAGAAAAAAATAATTTTACAATCTTCTCCTGTCCTTATCCTGCTCCTTTCCATCTCGTTTCCGATATTCCTTAGTTAATCTTCTCTCTCTCCATTTATTTTTGATTTTTTCAAATTTTTCTATCTGCATTCATTGTTCTAACATTCCAAGTTCCTACTTTCAGCGATATTAATCTTTTGCACCTAGTAGCCTGTTGACGGTCTAGAGTCACCTGGTGCGAATGACTATCCCTGCCGGGCGAGGCTGCTCCTATCGGAGCCACCCATTTACGCCGTTTCTCTGATTATCGATGAGTCCACACAACATGATATTCTTGGCATCTATAAAGAAGGTAGTTTGCCATTGCTTTCCTTCCTAGCAGTGACCATACTGGTCAGTGACCGTAGCCATTGTCTCCTCAAAAAAGAGATCCTCTGCCTACCGTCGTGAAGGTGGAGACCATAACCTACAACTATCTGTCGGCTGCTCTACATCTTCATCCACCACCTGCACCCATGGCTTCACGTAACCCTGATCGGGGGGCTAAACGGGTACTCCACCTTGCCCAAGGGCGTCCCGTAGGCTAGCGGAGGGAAGGAGGCGCCTTACTTCTCCTTTGATAGGGGATACCCCTACCCCGCTACCCTGGGGTAAATATATATTTATTTATTTATATATTAAAAACTATATATAGGAATAAAATACTAAAATAAAAATAAGTATTCGGGGACATAACAAACGATGTTTCGATTGTATAAATCTGCATCAGGAACTGGACAAAACAAACAGATCAAGAGTAAAAGCATAAAATTATAAAATAATATTAAAACACAACTCCGTTGTCAAGAAAACACAAACTTTCCGTTGTAGGTATTGTATGGCTGGTCGTCCTTGTTTAGTATGTCCCATCTTTCCCATTGAGCTATGAATACCTAACTGTTTGCATTTCCTATTGTACTATGTTTGTATTATCTATTGTTTATATTGCTTGTATTTCCTATTGTTATATCCTGCAGCAGCTGTTGATTCTCTTATTTAATAAGTTTTAGGTAAGCTACTATTGTCAGACATTTTCTGAATTTTGTTTTCCTAGTTACAGTTTTAAACTTTCTCATTATTGCAATGCTTAATGTTTTCAAAATACAACAAGACATGGACAAATTTGTGCTTGGGGAACACGTGAGGCCATTGGATTGATAGGTGTTGATGTCACAAAGTCAGTTCTCTATCGGAGAGAGGTTTATGTAGAGACTTGTCTCCTGACCTGGTACAGTCATCTATGGGAAAGAGGTTTATGTTAAAACTTGTCTCCTGACCTGGTACAGTCATCTATGGGAGAGAGGTTTATGTAGAGACTTGCCTCCTGACCTGGTACAGTCATCTATGGGAGAGAGGTTTATGTTAAAACTTGTCTCCTGACCTGGTACAGTCATCTATGGGAGAGAGGTTTATGTAGAGACTTGTCTCCTGACCTGGTACAGTCATCTATCAGAGAGAGGTTTGTGTAGAGACTTGTCTCCTGACCTGGTACAGTCATCTATGGGAGAGAGGTTTATGTAGAGACTTGTCTCCTGACCTGGTACAGTCATCTATCGGAGAGAGGTTTATGTAGAGACTTGCCTCCTGACCTGGTACAGTCATCTATGGGAGAGAGGTTTATGTTAAAACTTGTCTCCTGACCTGGTACAGTCATCTATGGGAGAGAGGTTTATGTAGAGACTTGTCTCCTGACCTGGTACAGTCATCTATCAGAGAGAGGTTTGTGTAGAGACTTGTCTCCTGACCTGGTACAGTCATCTATGGGAGAGAGGTTTATGTAGAGACTTGTCTCCTGACCTGGTACAGTCATCTATGGGAGAGAGGTTTATGTAGAGAGCTCCTGACCTGGTACAGTCATCTATCAGAGAGAGGTTTGTGTAGAGACTTGTCTCCTGACCTGGTACAGTCATCTATGGGAGAGAGGTTTATGTAGAGACTTGTCTCCTGACCTGGTACAGTCATCTATCGGAGAGAGGTTTATGTAGAGACTTGCCTCCTGACCTGGTACAGTCATCTATGGGAGAGAGGTTTATGTAGAGACTTGTCTCCTGACCTGGTACAGTCATCTATCAGAGAGAGGTTTATGTAGAGACTTGTCTCCTGACCTGGTACAGTCATCTATGAGAGAGAGGTTTGTGTAGAGACTTGTCTCCTGACCTGGTACAGTCATCTATGGGAGAGAGGTTTGTGTAGAGACTTGTCTCCTGACCTGGTACAGTCATCTATGGGAGAGAGGTTTATGTAGAAACTTGTCTCCTGACCTGGTACAGTCATCTATGAGAGAGAGGTTTGTGTAGAGACTTGTCTCCTGACCTGGTACAGTCATCTATGGGAGAGAGGTTTATGTAGAAACTTGTCTCCTGACCTGGTACAGTCATCTATGAGAGAGAGGTTTGTGTAGAGACTTGTCTCCTGACCTGGTACAGTCATCTATGGGAGAGAGGTTTATGTAGAAACTTGTCTCCTGACCTGGTACAGTCATCTATCAGAGAGAGGTTTATGTAGAGACTTGTCTCCAGACCTGGTACAGTCATCTATGGGAGAGAGGTTTATGTAGAGACTTGTCTCCTGACCTGGTACAGTCATCTATGAGAGAGTGGTTTATCTAGAGACTTGTTTCCTGACCTGGTACAGTCATCTACGGGAGAGAGTTTTGTGTAGAGTCTTGTCTCCTGACCTGGTACTAATGTGCTACCTCCACTAAAGCTGTATTGCAGAGTTCTCCTTCTCCTCTCCAAGCTCAGAAACAACTGAACTTTACACGGTGGATTATGCAATTTCACATCTGTGGAGAGACATATAATGGTGTAGCCAAGTTCAGGCTACAGGACTGTACACACAGACTGGCCGGGATCAAGCCCAGGTTGGTCATGTTTCCAGAGTGCGTTTTAGGTATTTCATTGTCAACACACTCAGTATGTTTTAGGCATTTCATTGTCAACATACGCAGTGTGTTTTAGGTATTTCATTGTCAACAGTCTCAGTGTGTTTTGGGTATTTCATTGCCAACAATATCAGTGTGATTTAGGTATTTCATTGTAAACATTCTTCAAGACGATGCACATAGGCTAGTTCTCAAGGATACAGGCGTGTGTTACAGAATAAGAGCTAGCTTTCATAAGCGAAGTAACAAAGAAACGGTAACAACACATCTACAATCAAGGAGAGCTGTATATATGTTGCATACATATGTGGGGTAGATGTTGATGTACAACATACAACGCGTGCTAGTTTTGATCATCCTCTTCATGGATTCACTGTACCTTGACTTTGGTTAAATGCTGACCAGCTACAATCAATCTACGACCTTCGGGGATGAAAGCTGGACACCTTGAAACACTTCGGAATTGTGTAGTTCTACCAACTGAAATCGAAAGTAACGATCAAATCCGAAACTATTATAATTATGTCACTGTTTCTCAGTGTTTAAACTAAATGTAAGTTAGCTTTAGCAAACCTTGTGAGGCCTTGAATCAAAGAACAACGGGCAGCAAGAATCGTAGGTTGGTAATGCGGCAGGGCTTGAGAGAAACAAGACTTGCTTCTTATACTGCAGCCACACAAGTCCCTATAAGCAAGGGAATTCCCGAAGGTTTTCCAAGAATTATATTTAACTTCTGGGAATTCCCATTCTCATATGGACTTCTGTAGTTGCCCTAGAGCCAGCAACCTTTATTTTTGGATTGAATATCTCGCAAAGTTTGCTAAAGTTTACTTATAAATTGAATGTAAACGTTGAGTCAACTATAAAGTAAAGTACGCCTTCAGACCTCCTGGGCATATGGTAATGGCTACGCATTTCTACAGCAGACTCGACACTCTATGGGTGACGTGGTAAAGATCACGCCGGCAACCTAACCAATGCTTGCCATGGCAGGCTGAATCCCGTTTTAGTCAAAATAGCTGTCATAGTAGAGGCCATGTTCTCCTTTAGCATCAGAACTGAAACAGTTGTTGAAGAACAAAGTGGCATTGATCAACAACTGAAGGAATTGTTTTCCAAATAATCAGAGTCGGACAGGAAGAACAGCTCAAGGTTTAAACAAATCAAACAATAAAACAGTGATATCAGTGAAACACAAGATGCAATAGAGCAGGAGCAGAAGACAAGATTACCGTCTGGAAAAACAGCTGCAGAAGATATCTATAGCACAAAACAGACTGAAAGGTGAGATGGAATCTCAGACAGAACTAGTGGAGAAACTTGTTCATGTACCTAACCTACTCGAGTCTGTGAAAGAAGGCGTCGATTCCTTAAACGTCAGAATTTACGGAATCATTGATGACTGCAGAAACAAACATGAGAATACGGCAACTATGGAAACATGTAGTATAGTAACAACACACAGACCTATGGGATAAGCAGAGGAGGGTTCACAACATATCAAGGTCAGATAGTTATAGTGGGACAGTACAGAGGAACGTTTAGCACTCTTATGTGGTACTGTCGGTGTGAACAGATCAGGCCATTCTATGTCTCTTTCTCTCATCATAGACCACTACTCAAACAAAGCTACCCTGTTGTCGTTCAAGAATTCCACAACCGAATCCAGCAACTGTTTTAAACATGAACTATTCTTCTGTCAACGACGACATACAGTGTGAGTATTGGAAACAACGAGTTATTCCTCAGTAGATTTGTCGTTGATCGGCGTCTGTGGCTTAAGGGTTAGTGACACGCAGGGGCAAAATTCCCCGACACATGAGTCCAGGGTTCGAAATCAGCAGCGGGAGGTTTGGAAGCAGATCTCTTAATGTTGATTTTTATGGCATGAGGCGTCGGCCGTTCAGAAAGCAATGGTAAAATACTGAACTTAACACTGCCCAGTAAACGACAAACAGCCAATAAATGTTGGGATGATTGCAACGTTGTGTAGGGGACATAACACTAATTTACTGAAGTATTTGTCAGAAGTTAAACAGAACAGTAAACTCACAGGTAGGTTACTATTGAACGTTGGTGTATATGAGACAGTGTTTTTGCTGTCTAGATATGACTCCTGCCAGGAGAACAACAGACTTGACGGAAGAGTCGATATGGGACAGTGGTTCTAGTGTCTAGGTATGACTCCTGCCAGTGGAACAACAGACCTGACGGAAGAGTTGATATGGGACAGTGGTTCAGGTGTCTAGGTATGACTTCTGCCAGTGGAACAACAGACCTGACGGCAGAGTCGATATGGGACAGTGGTTCTGGTGTCTAGGTATGACTCCTGCCAGTGGAACAACTGACCTGACGGAAGAGTCGATATGAGACAGTGGTTCTGGTGTCTAGGTATGACTCCTGCCAGTGGAACAACTGACCTGCACGGAAGAGTCGATATGAGACAGTGGTTCTGGTGTCAAGACATCTGACGGATGAAGGAAAGCACGATATAGAAGAGCGTTTCGACCGAAGTCCTTTTCAACGGAACAACAAAAACGAAACACAAAAAATATATTTGTATTTCTGTTGTTCCTTCGTTATACATTTCTGTTAGTATTCCATCTTCTAGATTGGAGTTTGCTCAGGTAGGTACATGTTTATGTTGTCCCTTCGTTATCTATTTGTGTTAGTATTTCACAGTTTTGTGTTTTTCTTTCTTTCTTTATATCTGTTTGTGTTGTCCTGTACTTGGAAAAGATTAGTAGAATAGAAACGTCGGTTGTATATTGTGTCATATAAATACGTATTTTTTTTTATTGTATTCCTTCATTATTATATATTTGTTGATTGTTTCTTGTTTTGGATAATTTTCACTCTGTTTCACCTGTATGGAGTCCGTTGTAAAGTATGCACACTGTGTCTGTGATTAGTATATCCCTTTTTTTGCAGGAGCTTAATATACTTAATTGTTTGTAATGCATATTGTTATATCCTGCTGCTGCCGCTACGTCTTTTGTGCAATCCTGTCCTTATAGTAAATGACTTATTACCCTAGCCGTCTTCTTGTGAAGAATCTCTACTGTCCACTCTGAACCTCTAGAAGAGTGTAACCTATTTGAAAGAAGTTCTATCCTATCTAAACAGAACTGGACAACTCATACTGAAAGTAACAAAATAATGCAAAATTTAATCAAGACACCTGCTTTAGAAAACGCTTCACACAATGAATCAAAAGAATAATGTTCAGAAATTAATATTGGCTGTCTCTTATCAGATCTGGTGGAATTTGAGTGCTTTCCCAGTCGGAGTGCTCATCACTGGAATCTGAGAATTGAGGTATTGGTCTGTGATATTCTGGTCGGGACAGAACTGAGACAGTTCACCCGATCTGTGCCTCCACTTCCCTTTTCTTGTAGATCGGACTTCTGCATCTGGAGCCCTATTTAGTTTGACACATATTGGCCTTCTCAGAATAATGTGAGCCTTGATACTGGAGGAAGCCGCAGACTCGAACCTTTGATTACCTTGAGGATTTGTGACAGATCAAAACTTGATCATTCATGTATGACACAACTAAATTATGTCCTGTAGCGCCACTTTGATTATTGACACAGGAACACATTTGATTAAGTGCTGTAGCACAACGTTGATTATGAATACAGGAACACATTTGCTTATGTGCTTTATTTTCTCTGGTCCTAGGTTTTTGGATAACAACCAACAAAGCGGTTTTACTTTATGGAGAATTTGACGCACTAATATGACACATGAAGTAGATCTCTTGGCATGTTCTATGCTGGTAGCGTATTAATACTTTGGTGTTTTTTTTACACTTTGTCCTCTCCTGTGGGTCGGGTGACGTGAAACAAAGGATGACGTGTGTCTCGCGCAAAGGGTTTATCAGAGGTTGCAAAACTTCAACTCACTTTTTTGCAATGGGGCAGCCTGATTATTTTGAGTTTCACGGATTTTAGAATATAAACTTGCTTTGAAACTACAAAATCTCGAGAATCTGTAAATTACATTTGTGGAGACCGTGGCTCACTAGGATTACTGGACTGAGTAGAATGCTACTACATCATTTGTGAGGCACGGAAGATTTCCCACCCACAGTTCTCTGTGTTAGGTCCCCGCCTCCCTCAATCTCATAAGTGGTGGCCATAGATTGAGGTTTTGTTGGGACGACTCGAACCCTGCCTGGTTTTGTTACAATAGTAGACATAAGTAAGCAATATAGCTGTTGTTGTAAAGGAAGTGTTCGTGACGAGGAGAACACTGATGGTGTTTCTATTACACAAGTGAAATCTTCAGACGCTAGCTGTGGGTGGAGGGCTCAAGCATGGTTCCCAGTACAAGACACTGCCACCACGGTAACACAGTACTCAGACAAAAGAATTTAACTTAACTTTACTTCTCAAAACCTACTCAGAAAATGTTAGTTAGTTCTTTGTCCTGTGCAGGACGTCGCAATCAGTCCCAGCATGTCTTGACTGTGTTCGATTTACTAGGCAATATTTAAGTTCAGCAGTTTGCCATTGCTTTCTGAACGAGAAGTCAAAGTTTAAGTCCTAGTGACATGTGAAGGAAATTGTCCCACTACCCACCGTCACCGCAACGGAAGTTTAATCGTAAGCGTATTAAGCCTGACACCCATGCTGACTTCTCCTGACGAGACAGTCAAATAAAAGGTCAAGGGTCACGTTACACGCCGTCAGTAGCACACGCCATATGTTACTTGACCCATATTTGAATGGACCAACCGGCACTCGGGGGCTGATGTGGTCTGTATCCCGCCGGCCGTCTTTACTTCCCCAAGTCATTTCTGGTTATCTATTCTAGGCTGGGTAGACCTGGGGAGACCTGGGGAGAAGGGGGGGGGGGACCTGTGTAGACCTGGGTAGACATGGGTAGACCTGGGTCGACATGGGTAGACATGGGTAGACCTGAGTAGACATGGGTAGACATGGATAGACCTGGATAGACCTGGGTAGACTGGTTAGACCTCGGTAGACGGGTAGATCTGGGTAGACCTGGGTAGACATGGGTAGATCTGGGTAGACCTGGGTAAACCAGGGTAGATCTGGGTAGACATGGGTAGACCTGGGTAGACATGGGTAGACATGGGCATAAATATGACAGATGTGTTAGTATGACCACGTTAAATTATACTACGCCTCTCAGCAGATGTGAAATTCAAGTACCGGTCTTGTACATCCCGCTGGTATCTGAACTTGAACAGAGGAAGGGGGACACGGCCACACAGTCCTCCTGGAGATGATGCTCTCGTGCCCTGTCGGGGGAAAGTATCTGCACCCTTTTTATTCTGTTAGATGCAAGCACTTTTCAAAACTCAGTGGTTGCCAATACATCGGACTTGAAGCGTCAAACTGCCATGACGGCACGCGCCACCAAAAGGAAAAAGGGGTTTTCCCAGATGGACACGAAAGTGGACAAACAAAAGGAGAAACCAATGGGAACGTAAAAACGTCATAGAATAACAATGGCAGACGCTGTGACACCAAGACACCAAGGCATTTGTGTTTTCTGAGAGCTCCGTGTGGAATAAGATCTGGACGAAGCAAATGGTTGCGAAGATTCGGCAAGTGAACAGCGAAAGGAGAGGAATGATCTGTTGATAGGAATTCATGCAATGAGAAAGACCGGGCCAAGATCAACCTAGACTATTTTTCGGAAAAGGACGACTAAATGATGAATTGGCAAAGGCTGAGAGTCAAGCTTAACAGAGTGAAATCGGGAGCTAATTAGAAGATGGATAAATAAACGCGACAGTTTATATCTTATATTGGTTGATCCCATGTTGATTCTGCAGTGCATTAATAAATGCCTGAACTGGTAACTCGACTACCGTCAGTTCTTTTGTGTTAAATTCAGGATTTGAGGTGAGACACTTTCCATTGTTAATTGTTTGTTAACGAGCGTTGCTTTTGGCTATGGATCAGCCCTTTATAATAGTAACAGAGCTGCATTGCATCAAGGCAAGTGGGGACTTGTGACTTGTGATCGATCATTGTTTGCTTAACAATAAACAAACATTCCCGCCAGCGACATAGAGCCGAATACACACCAGGATTGTTCAGCATGCACGGTGCAACACAGAACACAAGAACGCATAACTGATGACGTCACAGAAAATGAAGGAGATCAAAAACGGGAGTATGAAGTTTTAGAAGTTGGAATGAAAGTTTATAGCGTATAACAACATTGCGAAAGAAAGTAAATACAACATAAATTTTATATTGAATAACATTAACAACTGTGATGTTCATAAATAAATACAATTACAGCTACACGTCATAAAAGCGACATTAATACACACAATGATGCTCCATTCTGAAGACTCGATTCTGACGTTTAGGAAAAACATTAAGTCTGCCGAACATTTATAGAATTTAAAGATAGTTAAAGATTATATCCAGTATTATATCCAGTGTTACAAGTGTGAACAATGAAAGAAAGTAGTAGAAATATTATATAAACGAACAAATAGACTCCATGCTTAATATATTTATCAAGAAGTATATAGTAGGCCTTACGAAAACACAGCATGGAAAACTGTCAGCGATCAAGATAAATTAAATTAGTAGCGATGATACAGTGTGGAATGAAACATGAACAGTATATTAACCTGAAATAATGTCTGCACTTATATGCGCAGTATACTCTACACTATTTTAAATTACATTAATGAAGAAACATTTGAGATTATTGAACAGCAGATTCTCGGAGAAGTAGCTGGAAGTCGTCGTCTACAGTAATAATTTGTTGACATAAGACATAGATCTCGGTATTGAAAGCGCTTCATCATTTATTAACCGTACCAGAGAACAATCATTACGTTTATTATACAACAATGAGCTACACACGGGACACACCATGGATATTATTTACGGACATTGAAACAGCCTTTCATTATATAGAATGGATTACACTTCACTTACAACCTCAACTCACATGGAATTGGTTAACGGAATGTCGGATTTTGTAACATTCAACACTTCACACTGGACACTGTACACGTCAGCACGGACAATTTATAGGACATACGCATCAGTCAACTGTATTCTGGAGCATACAGGCGCACTTTTCTTCAGTCATTACGGGTATTTTGCAATCACATACCCATTTTAAACTCAAGGTTCAACGTTTACACCACAACCGATTAAGATTTTGTAGCAGAATATGGGTATTAGGTGGGAAAAGCTACAGCACGCTTGAGCATCAGGGTGGAATGGGAAGAAAGATGCTCAAGTCGTGACGTAGTTTGTTGTTAAGGGGCAGTCAACATCTGGGCCTGGAAGAGAGAAGACATCATGTTGTAACCAGATTGTCATCAGTAAGAAATAAACTCTATTTGTATTAACAAGAGAACGAGTTAGTCCTACTCTGTTATAGAGGACTAAATGGTGCCCACGACAGGATCGAAACTTGGACTGAGGATCACAATACTCTGTCCATGTAGAACATCGAAATAACTAAAAAAGTTGAAGATCTCGTTCAATTACCCAGAGACAGAATTACGGCACGGTTCTAAACATGTATTGAACGTAACAACGAAGTTGAAAGATGGCCACAAACGTCGTCTGTGAAAGTTACAGCAACCAAAAGCCCGGCTAGGGGTGGTTGTCTGTAAATATTTTTCAGAATCTTCACTGTACGGACTTGCTAGATGTACGGCAGTCGTTGTCAGCTGAAATATGAAAACCAGCTGAGCAAAAGAGTGAGAAAGAGCACATTTTTTTTCTGGATCATTTGAAATAAGAGGAAAAAGAAACCTTCAAGGTAAATCGAATCAAGTAGAAACAATTTACTAACAGAGCGGTTGTCTACTTCTAGTCAAGATTTCCTGGAGCGAACTAAAGGCCGCAAAATCCTGACCTTGGAGGTTTGAAAAAAAACTCAATCGCTAATTTGAAAAATAAGAAGAAATGAAAAGCTCATCAAAAGTAGCGATTTCACTAGGGAACTCTCGGAAGTGGGAGGGGCAGACTGGGCTGCCGACCTACTGAAGAGGGGACCCAAATTATCGCTTACCTGAATTACACTGGTTCTCAAGACGTCGCTTTGATGTGCCCTGTTATCGGGTGAATAGAAGGCTCAAGGCTGGTAGGGCCCCAAACCAGGGGTTGAATTTTGTTGAGACTTTTGGAAGAAGAAACAAACCGAAGTGCGTGATCATTTGGGAAAGGGAAGAAACTACCTGAAGTGCGCGATCGGTTTCAACTAACACAGACTCCTAGCTTTTTGAGTTCTACCTGACAGCGAACATAGGGGAAATACGTTTTTCTTGGATCGGGAACAGAGAGTAGGGTAATCAGAAAACCCTATTAACTGGTTGAACTGTTTTTGGGTGTATAAGGTAAATAAGGTAATATTTTTTAAATTTGCTGGTTACAAAGGTGAAATTGATTATTTAGTCTGTACAGTAATATTTTAGCATGACAGAACAAGATTCATTTGGGACAAGTTTTGACGGGAGTGGGAACAGTGATAGATAGACTTAATACGGTCATGAAACAACAAGGAATGGCAACTGAAATTGTTAAGTTTAGCGGACAGGCAAGAGATTTTAAGAAGTGGGTAACTTCCATAGAGAAGTATGCATATTTGGTGTCTGCATCAGATGAAGAAAAAAAGAGACTTGCTTATCAGGCAACAACAGAAACCCGGTTTTAGATCATATCCGAAGAAAATTAGAGGCTAGAGTGGATGAGACATGGGGCAGTTAAAAGACGACCTGGCACATAAGTACGCGGAAATAACGGATCCCAACATGCGTTTTCGGTGTTGAGACAGTCTAAACAAAACAATGGAGAGACGGTACAATTGTTCAGCGATAGGTTTATTAACCTGGCTGAAAAGCATTCTTAGGACAGAATGTACGAGGAGAAGAGGTAGAGAGGATGGTTTGTCGGGATTTTTGTAGATGGCATAAAATCCGATGGACTAAAATTAAGCTGATGAGAGAAAAACCCCCAGAGGTTTCACAAGCTGTAGATATTGCGGTACAAGAAGAAAATTTGAGACGTAGATTTAGATTGAGAACAGGACGAGAAATAGGAACTAGTCGAGAAAACAGAAATTTAGGAGCCTATGGAAATAGGACAAACAAGGTTCGGATGGAATAGGAGAGGAGGGGATACAGACGTTACAAAGGGAGTAATAGAAATGCTTATGATGAAAGAAGACAAATGAGGTATCCTACAAGTGAGACAGTGGGTAAAACAAATAACACAAATGTAGTCTGTTGGTTTTGTGGTCAACGCGGACACGTTTCTCGTTTTTTTGGTAACAGGCATGTCCAGTCGAATACACAAAGTAGAAATGGCAATAGCAGGTTGAAAGGAATGTTGAAGATAGACACAGAAAATTTTTCAGGTACAAGAACGCAGGAAAACCGGCGCCCTACCTATTAAATAGGACCTGTGGTAGGAGGGAAAAAAATAAGGTCCCAAGGTTTAAAGAATATGTTAATAACAGGCATAGTAGAACGAGTAGAGAATACTTTCAACTAGATGAAATCAAACAGTTTACAGAAAATAAAACAGATCATAGCTCATGTATAATAGAAAAAGGAAAATATAGAGTTCGTACATTAATTGATTCAGGAGCTCAGGTTAGTGTAATTAAAGAAAGTTTTTATATAAAATAATGAGAAAAAAGTAGAATATTTAAGAGTCATAATAATCTTCATTCTGTTACAGGACAGAATTTACAAGTAATTGGACAAACAATGATCAATTTTAAATTAGGAGGGGTCAACGTAAGACATCTTTTTCATGTAGTGAAAGGTTTAAATAGAAACATGCTTATAGGAAGAGATTTTTAATAAAAAATGGGGTAAGACTTTTCTTTGATTTACACAAAATTTAAAAATTTAAGGGCGTCTATGTAGATATGGAAGAAGACATGCATATATCAGCACTAGTTAGAGTTAAAATGTCCACGACGTTAAAACCACAGTCGGTTAATTTGATACAAGCAAAGGTGAAGAGAAACCCATATTATGTGGCAGGGCACACAGTCAGAATCACTGAATTGCAAGAGGAAGTAATTGATGAGCCTGGTTTGGAAGTTCCGGATGGAATAATAGCGTTAAACACTTAACCTTTCCAGTAATGGTTATTAACAACACAGGTAGAGAAATTAAATTATACAGAGGATGTGTAATAGCCAAACTAGAACATAACATTAGTGATATATTGGCAACGGATAGAGTAGAAATGCCGGGAGCAAACTATTCACAAACTTCTAGTGAAAGAATTAATAACAGACGCGGTCGCGGAAGTAGAGGGAACGTACAAATGGATGAATTGATCCATCCATTCAGAAGAAATACAGCCCAAATACATTCACTAGACAAAGTGACAAGGGAACAAGAATTGTTGGCACAGTTAAAAGCTCCACCAGAAAATAAGAAAGTATTAGAACAACTTATAAAAGAAAATCAGGATGTATTTGCAATTAATGATTTAGGATTGGGAAGGACAAAAACAGTTACAATGGAAATAGATACGGGAGATCATCCACCAATTAGTGTAAAACCATATAGAACTCCCTTAAGAAATAGAGAAATTGTCGAAAAAGCAATAGAAGACATGTTGAAAGCAGGAATAATAACAAGATCAAAGTCAGAATGGTCATCTCCGATAGTAATCGTGGCCAAACCTGATGGTTCAAGTCGGTTCTGCTGTGACTATCGGGCGTTGAACAAAATCACTAAGAATGTAGCGTACCCACTGCCGGTGATTGATGATATTTTGGGGTTGCTTAATGGCTCTACATTTTTCACGACACTAGACGCAAGATCAGGATTCTGGTGTATCCCGATGTCGAAAGATGCTCAAAAGAAAAGTGCTTTCTGTACTCATATGGGTTCTTACGAATTCTTACGAATGCCATTCGGGGTTCGAACGGCTCCATCTCACTACATGCTGTTAATAAATGAGGTACTAGAGGGTATGCAAAAGTTTCGTTGGCATACATGATGATATTCTAATCTATACAGCAGGGATGTGGATGATCACTTAAAACATGTAAGGTTAGTATTCGACAGATTAAGAGTACATGATGTTAAATTAAAGCTTAGTAAATGCGAGTTTTTAAAAACAGAAACAAAATATTTGGGGTATATTATAAATAGAGAAGGAATTAAACCAGACCAAGACAAGATAAAGGTTATTAAAGAGTAACCTCCTCCAACTAACGTAAAAGAAGTGCGTGCTTTTATTGGAACTTGTGGGTACTATAGGCGCTTTATCTCAGGGTTTTCAAAAATAGCAGAACCTATTACTAATTTAACGGGCAAATACGCTAGATTTAAGTGGGATGATGAGTGTCAAAAAGCGTTCGAGTTTTAAAAAACAGTTCAACAGTGGTACCGCTATTGACGCATCCAGATTTGAATAAACAGTTAATACTATATACAGATGCTTCTGATAATGCTATAGGAGCGTGTTTGGTTCAACCATATGAAGGAAAAGAATCTGGAATACCAGGGGTTAAAATGAAAGGCCAATTTATTTCTTATCTCATAAACTTAGCAGATCGCAGCGAAAATGGTCGACTATTGAGAAGGAGGCTTATGCTATACACTACGCTCTACAGAAACTAAATTACTACTTACATAACGGAAATTTTGTTATTAGAACTGACCATATGCCTTTAAAATCTCTATTAGAAGCTCCAGTGCAGAACAGGAAAATACAGACGTGGGCATTGAATCTACAGGGATACAATACAAAAATTGAATACATACCAGGTAGGATTAACACGTGTGCTGATTTATTGTCTAGGATCCCCTATCCACAGTCATCAGGAGACACGGAAGATGAAGGTGAACCAGAGATCGACGACCGAAACTGGCAAGTAAATATATTAGATTCTGCCATAATAAATAGAGAAGAGTTTGAGAGTTTACCATCGGATCAAGAGTCTGAACCTAGAGCAGAAGACCCACATTTAGCACAATTTAATATGAAAGAAGAACAAGAATTAGATCCAAAAGTATTACAAATAAAACAGAAATTAAAAGAAACGGAGGAGAATAAATATAAGAAGAATTATTTAGTTTTACAAGAGGATGAACAGTTATATTATATGAGTGAAAAGAATGAACAGCTAAGGAAATATATTCCCACACATTTGGAAAATGAAGATTTAAAAGCATATCATGATGAGAATGGTCATCTCGGTCGTCATAAATTGGTGAAAGCACTTACGAGTAAATATTATTGGCCGAACTTATTTAAATCTGCTTGTAAATATGTAGATACGTGTGAAAGATGCAGATTAAGGAATATGAAAACAATTAAGTGTCCCTTACAAGATACAGATATTCCTCAGTTTCCAATGCAAAAAATTAGTTTAGATATATCGGGTCCTCACCCTAGAACATTGTCAGGGAACGTATATTTAATTCATATAGTAGACGTCTACAGTCTTTGGCCGGAAGTTTATGCAATCCCAGATAAGAGCGCAGATACTGTCATTAATATTTTTTACACGAATTCGTACCAAGATTTAGTTGTCCACAAAGTATACTTACGGATAATGGTAAAGAATTTGTAAATAAAAAATTTGAAAAGTTATTAAAAGATTTGAATATAAAACATATAAAGACCTCATTCTATAGACCTTCTTCAAACGCTAAGAACGAACGACAACATGGGACATTATACGATATTATAGCAAAGATTGTTGATGAACATGAAAAAGATTGGGATATATTCTTAGGACCTGCGCTTAGTGCTATACGCACAAATCAAAATGAGAGCACGGGGTTTCACCATTCTATTTAATACACGGGAGAGAACCATAATACCTATAGATAATCTGTTAAAACCAAGACGGAAGTATATGGGGGAGATTTTCAAGAGACTATCATACAGGAATGCATAAAGCACACTTAAGATTAAAAAATAATATAGTTAAAGCTAGAGAAAGACAGAAAAAGTACAAAAACGTGAATACAAAGTTACAGGAGTTTAAAGTAGGTGATAGAGTTTATTACAAGAAGCATAGAAGAACTCTAAGTTTGATGCTCGTTTGGGTCCCAGGTTATTACGTTTTAGAAAAGCTAGGAAATGTATCGTATAATATCAAGAACCAGGTCACGGGACATGTGGCAAGGGCACACGTGGAACACTTAAGAAGAGATGATGATGAGAAGGAAAATAATAATTATAATAATAATTATTATTCAGACACCGGATACTTAGATGAACAAGTCGTCAGGGGAACTACAATAACCCCAGGTTTTAGAAAAGATCCAGCACAAAATCAGTTAATAACAACTCCAGTTTACGATGATACTCAAGAACAGACAATACCGAAAACGATAGAAGAAGAAAATGTGAATGAGAGTCATTATGATAGTATAGAATCTATGGAAGAGGAAATAGGTGCTCCATTTAAGAATACTAGACAAGCAACACAAAGAAGAATGGATAAACAAAGAGAAAGAGAAGTGAAAAGACAGAGGAGAATTAGAGATTATTCAACAAGCGGTGAAGATATGCCTCTACTAGAAAGGTCCTTAAGAAATAATGATAGACAAATTAGATGGGATATTGAACAGAAGAGATTAGCGGCTGCTAGCGAGAGACATACAGATGAACAAGAAGAAATGGATGAGAAGTCAGAGTCAAATAGTAGTATGGAAGAAACTAATAAGTTATACGAAGAAGAAGATATTGATGTGGAGATAGCACTTATTCAAAGAAACTTGGAGTTATTGAAGAAGTGGAAACGTAGGAGGTAAATGGATAGAAAATATTGCAGATAGCAAGATATAAGTTTCATGGTTTAAAAAGGAAAGAGATACTTGATGAAGTATATGAGACGGTGGAAATGGAAAAGGCTTCTATGATACTTTTCGTAGGTGATCTTGAGGAGTAGTTAAGCATTAAGATAACTAATATAGATGTAGGTTCGAGTGAGGCATATATATTTTTTTTTCTCTCTGTGAGGGAATTGCTGGTTGATTTTATGTTTCAACTTCTTATTAGATAGATAAGTTAGTCAATGGTACAGCAGGTAGATGTACTCTATAGTAAATAGACAAGTTTTTATTGGTGCTAGAAATACCGTGGTTAATGGTAATGATTAAGTAGTTGTAGTAATATGTGGAACAAATCCAGGAGAAAAAATTTGGGTGTGTCGAACCACAGGTTCTATTGGTAGATAATACGTTCATTGTTAGTTAAAGACTTTTGTGGAAAGAACAGATATTGTTTTAAGTTAGAAATTGGTCTGTAGATAACAGATATATATATATATATATATATATATATATATATACTTGGCAGTGAGTTGTTTTAGTTTCTCGGTTATAAAAACAATGGAATGACTTGGGTGAATAGATATGTGTTACATTGGTTCGTATAGGAGGACAATGTTGCTTGGTCACTTTAAGTAGTTAATTCTATGTGAATTATATGTTTTTTTTAAAACCTTCTCTTTAGCGAGAAGACAGTTGTTTTATTGAATCTGAGTTTTTAATGCCTCATATATAATATGTTTTTTTGCTTGATTTGGTCCTGTGAAATGTTTGTTGTTATTTGATTTTAGAATAGGATTATTGTGTTCCTAGACTTTTGCGTACAAACTATTGGTCCGTAAAAGAGACCAATAGTGATAGGTAATAATAGAATATTTTCTTCTGATTTGATAAGATGCATGTAATATTATTTTAAAATGTGTTTTTCTTTGAATGAGTTGGGGGGTATGATGTCTTGTTTTGATTATATTTCGCTTAACTCATAATTTAATTAAGTTGTTTTGTGTATTAGGTTACCTTGTTAGTAAATATATTACAAATTTAATTAAGTAAGTGTAATTTTTAAATAGTTATGGTGTTGGCTAGAATAAAGAACATACATGGGGTTTTGTTTAAGACCCTTTGTTCAGAAAAGAGTTAATAAAACTACTGAGGGCTAATAGAGAGACACATTCTCTTTGGGAATATTAAGTTACTGTGAAAATCGGCATGAAGATGTAAGGTTGGGTATATGAAAAAAAAAGAAAAAGGGGGAAGACTGTGAATGGCAGTATATAAGCGGGGGTATATATATAGGTGGACAAAGAAGCAGATCATGGGATGTGAGGGGGCAAGATAAAGGAGCTGTGAAATACCAGCGTTAATTAAATTAAAAATGTTCATGGAATATGAACATCGGCTCATGGTCAAAGATGAGGTAACGGAAATATAGACAAGATTGTGGTTGGCAATATAAATGTTGAATATATAAATGTTGAGAAAACTTATGTCAACTTGATTTATAGAGAACAAAGATCTATTTCATAAGATGTATTTTAAAAAATTGTTTTAGAAAAAAAAATTTTATTGGCAAGGGAGGTAAATGTGAGTGTGTTGACTATTCATTACTTTATGTAAATGTGATCATGTTGACTATTCATTCTTTATGCTTTTCACTGGGTGCGCACCCCTTCTTTACTTTTTCTAACTACATTGTTTCTGTTTATCCTGTGTTGTGAAAGAGTGAGGAATTTCATAATGTCAAGTGTACGATAACGATTATACGAGCTATTCTTATGATATATATATTTTTAACAGGATTATATTTTGTACAGGAACTTGAAGAGCCAAGAAAGAACAAGAAATATATAGTGGATTACTATATGGCAGGGGAAAGAGTTACGAGTTACGAATAGATTGTTTTACTTAAAATAAAGTTGGTTTGGGGAAGATTAGAAGAGTTGTGGGAGGTAAGGAAAGAGAAGGAATAGAGTAGGGGGATTGGGAGTAAAGACTTTTTAAGGAAAAAGTCTTTAGAAAACATAGGAAGGTGTAGCAGAATATGGGTATTAGGTGGGAAAAGCTACAGCACGCTTGAGCATCAGTGTGGAATGGGAAGAAAGATGCTCAAGTCGTGACGTAGTTTGTTGTTAAGGGGCAGTCAACATCTGGGCCTGGAAGAGAGAAGACATCATGTTGTAACCAGATTGTCATCAGTAAGAAATAAACTCTATTTGTATTAACAAGAGAACGAGTTAGTCCTACTCTGTTATAATTTTTTCAGAAGTCAGCCACAGACCACGTGGTCTAGGGTGTAGTGTAAGTTCATTACACTATCGTTTCGACACAGACAAGAACATCAATCACTGAGGCACGTTTCATTCCTTCTACTCCTACACTCACGAAGATATTACTCATTAATTGTCAGTCACCAGACACCAGCGTGTATTTATTTACAACCGAGCATGTAAATTACTCGAATTTAGAAGAACCTTAATCGTCTTTATACGTCATGGGATGCATTGTGGACTTATGTGGACTTATAAGGAAAGTATGAATTATTGTTGTCGATTGTTGTAACATGGTCGTCTGTTAATGAGGTGCTAATTATCTATGATGACAAAAGTAATTATACATTAACAGGTGGGTGGTTGGAAAGGGTATTTCTGGAATAATTAAGGGGACTAAAATATTTTAGAAATCGTTTAGTGTTGGCATTCGTCAGGTCAGTAAAAAAATATTTATATTGATCTCACGGGTGGCACACATAATCGTTGTTTTGTTAATTGTAGTAGTAATAGAAGTTCAATGCAAGTCAAAATTCAGGGAAAATGTTATTGTCTGTTATAATCGGAAATATGTATACAAGTAATACGTCATTCGTCTTCTGTCATTTTCCTGTCGTTGTTATTTGTCTAGTGTTATATATATTCTTTATATTGAACATATTTCACATACTAATTTCGGTAGTTTACATATGTAACGTTAGAATAGTTGTAGTGCAATAAGAGTGTTGAATTCTTTTGTAGTCGTCAGATTTACACTGTTGATTTTAATTAAGCTATTATTGAGTCTACATTGATACTACAGCATATACTATCGACTCTGTTTCTTGATCAACATTATTACAGGATTATCGATATTCTGGTCTATCTTTCCTACTTCGCGATTTATTTCAGCTAGATAGCTTATTATACAGGTAGGACAAGATGTCTACACTTCAAGATTACATGGAGATGGGGGAGAAGACTGGATTGACCGGCGCAGTGCTTAGAGTGTGGGTGAAACAGGAGTTCAGTGATCATTTAATGCAAATAAAAGAAGAGAAACGACTTCAAGCACAAGAAAGACAAGAAAAAGCAGCAGCAGAAAAAGAAGCAATGCAACTTCAAGCTGCACGGGAACGAGAGGAACGACAAGAGAGGTTAGCTCTTGAGAAGGAGCTGAAGGAAAAGGAGATAGCTTTGGAACGTGAGAAGATAGGGGCTGAAAAGAGAAGCTAGCTATGGAAAAAGAGAAGCTAGCAATGGAAAAAGAGATGAAGGAAAAACAAATAGCCGCAGAGACAGAAATCAAAGACAAAACACTCGCATTTGAAAAAGAAATGCTTGCGACTGAGACACTCTGGAAGGACAAGGAGGTCGAAAGGAGTTTAAAGGTCAAGGCATTGGAAATGGAACGTGAGGCAGAAATAGAACGAGAGAAAATACAATCAATACAAAGTGATCCAGTGAAAAAGTACCAAGGTCTTTTTCGCAACTTTCAACAAGGCGAGTCAGTAAGTTCTTGGATTACAAATTTCGAGGTGTTGGTAAAGTTCTATAAGGTACCTGAATAGGACGAACCGATTCTGTTCCACAACTTCTTGCGTTGGAGCCTTTAAAGGTATTTGAGTTGATACTGAGGACTTGCGTACCAACTACAAATATATGCGAGATAGTGCTCTTGCACACTTCAGTTTATATGAGTCGGTTTACGTACTAAATTTAAAACACTCTCTCCTAAGTCTAACCAAACTTTACTTTGTTTCTGAATTATCATCAGGTTTTGATAAATGGATTAAAGCCGCTGACATTGGATCTTATTTTGGAAAAATACGAGATCTAATAATAAGAGACAAACTGTTGTCTGCAATACCAGAATCAATGTCTGTATTTTTGGTAGAGAATAAGTGTAGAAATTTGAGTGAAATGGAAACTAAGGGTGAGTCATATTTCAATGCAGATAGAGATATATTCGCAAACTGTGCACAACAAGAACTTGTTATAGGTGCGAGCGCTAGATTCCAGAAAGGCAATGGTAAGTTTAGAAAATTTAGCGGTAATAAGAATAGAAATAGTCCATACCAGTATTCTAATAGAGAGGGAGACAGACCAAGAAAGGGACACATATCCAGATGTCAATATTGCAAATTGTCACACGGACATTTGGAAATGTGTGACCGACACCCTGGGAACACAGATTATCTTCGAGATATCACAGCGAAGAAAAGAAGTAAGTATGATTCCTACAAGAGGAGCATTAAATGTTTCTCGTGTCGGGCATATGGACATACCAGTAAGTCATTTCCTATAAAGAATACGTGGAAAGAGGCAAGTAATGCATATGTGTTGTCCAGTAGTAATAGCGATTCAGATGATCTAGAGGACACACACGCAGACATTATAGAATCTTACA
The DNA here is from genome assembly GCA_014155875.1 of Cepaea nemoralis. Taxonomy (NCBI): domain Eukaryota; kingdom Metazoa; phylum Mollusca; class Gastropoda; order Stylommatophora; family Helicidae; genus Cepaea; species Cepaea nemoralis. The sequence continues at coordinate 34,607 of JACEFZ010000615.1, forward strand.
ATAACAGAACAGGTAAGGAAGGTCATAACAATGATGATGACCTCACATCAGCCCACAAGAGGCATATACAAGAAGCGAATGCAGCATGCACTCGTCAAGGTACTCTGATGATACACCAAGCGTGGGTTAATGGTGTACCAACAACCTGTTTTAGAGACACAGGATCTGATATTACTGGAGCTAGTTACAAACTAGTGGACAAAAGTGTCTTTACACATAAGAACATCTGTTGCAGAACATTTGGGGGTACAATAGAAATGTACAAAACCGGACGGGTCAGCATAAAATGCCCATATTATGAAGGTAAAGTGTGCGCAGCAGTACTACCAAACCCATGTGCTGGGTTGATAATTGGTAACATCGCTGATGACAAAGATTACGTTCAGACAAGAGAACGCAAACTTGATGTGATACTCACAGAAACACAAACCCACGTATCACAAGAAGAAGGAATTACACATTCATTAAAAGTTCAACCGACTGTTAATAACAACAGTGTGGCACACAAAAAAAGAACATAAGTTAAACGCAATGGTTACAAACAACAGACGACATGGGATATTGTAACCATATTTATTACAAACATTTTGATTTGGCTTAAAATAACCTTATCTCAGGTTACATCCATAGTCACGAACACATCCTCACAAACAAAGGTATATATTGATGATATTGCGAATAAAAAATACAGTCATTCAATCACTCAAGAAAATTTACACACAAGTCAATAATAACAAACAAAATTACAATAAACAAAATGCATTGATTAATGCGTACTTTATTTACTTGGCTTATTTCTGCTACAAATTAATCAAATATACTTTATTGTCATTATATATACGAGTGAAAATTATGACAGGGTTCAATTCAACAAAGTTGAAAAGTACAAATATTAGCAGGCATACAGCACAGAAACACCATAAGTATAGAAGAAAGAAGGAGAGAAAGAAAGTGAATAAAACGAAGACTGAAATAAATAAAGAAAGAAAAATAAAATGGGATGAAAGTGTTAGGTTTATATCAACACATAGCACACTACAGACACAGTAAAGAATTACAAAATAGATTGTGCCTATCGTCAATTAGAAGCTATACTTTTCAGTATTGTTCACACTATCTCATATTTCTATAATTCATCCTGGAAAATATTTCAGTTCTCTATTCTTCAGATAATTGTTCGTAACTAAATCGTTATTAGAGTAACTTAATAGTTTTATGAAGATTATTTGGTTTACATATTTATTCTGGATAAAGCAGAATGTGATTTTATAATTCTGAGTTAAATTCTAAAAAAAAAATAAGTATTGAATCTTTGAAATGTATCATTCTTCACAAATCTATATCTATATTGAAGATCTGCAAGATTTTAGTTAATCATATTCTATGAGATATTCTCAGTCGATTGTAGTTAAATAGAAGACAGATCTATGTTATAAGTATTCAATTATATATTTAATGTATCTGTTCTTTCATAAATTGTTAGGAAATTTAATAAATATATCATCAAATAGCACCTGAGTAAAGAACAGTGTTTATGCCAATCGGCAACTGTATAATTTATTACTGTTGCGAATATATAGTTTAGCCAAATGGATACATATTTTGTTGATTTTCCATTATTTGGCAGAGTCATCATGACTTGATGAAATAATTTCGATGACACTCGATGGATACTTGGATCGGCGTGATCTTACGTCATGTGCAAAACATTGCGAACATTAAGTATTCATGTAAGGTGTTGTGTGATTTTATAGTGTTGTTCACAAAAACAGGTCGAAACAGAACAGGGATTTCATAAATTGTGAATTCCATAAATGGACATTGAACGTTCATAATTTAACATCCAGAAGTGTTGTCTAACGTTGGCAACCACTTTAGTGCAGCCACTGGGTTGTTCACGACCCCAGACGATGGCTTTACATTGCGTCTAGTTCATGATCAAGTAGGCTGGAGTGTGCAGGAGGATCTACTGGCATCACTCATAGACAGAAGGACTCCAGTCGATGTATCCCGACTTCTGTGGATGGAATCCGCTATCTAAAGACCGCAGGCGCCTGTAAAGTGGATGTTGTTAACATACAGTCTGCTTCCGTGTTGTGTGCACATGTCGATTATACAGAATGTTTAATCTTTACATGTTTTAAATTGTAAGAATTATTTTATTATTATTATTATTATTATTATTATTATTATTATTATTATTATTATTATTATTCTTATTATTTGTGATGGTTCGCTATAAACTGGAGAGTTAGTTAACGGGCGTGCTACTACTACAACTGATAGTTGCTACTACAGTCTAGTCCACTCAAGTCAACTAGGATAAGTAGAATTTCTCTTAAGTCGACGTTATTGGCTGTGTCCCGGCCAAGATCCTTTTTTATCTTTGTATAAAAGTCCTGATAAGTCGAACTCGGTTAACTCGAAATTTCGGATTAGTCTAACATGTAAATGAATACCGACTATATAAGTGTTCATGTTTAAGTCGAACTGTTCATTTCACCCCCCAACCAAAAAAAAAAAAAAATTGTTTCGCGAAAGAATTATTTTTAGTCAGCCCGAGTAACAGCAATCTCGCATATACTATTGTTTTTCGAATGTCAAATCGACAGTGATAGACAGCGAGCTAGAATTGCCGCGTGTGTTTTGTTGATGCCCTTTTAAATGGTTCGGCAAATGTACCAGTAAATCGGCCTTTACTTATTGCAAAAGCAGAAGAATTTGCGCGTCTTAGAAGTCAGACAGACTGGAATTGTAGTGCTGGCTGGTTGGATCGTCTCAAAAACGACACTGCATCACGTACAAGAATGAGAAACAGTTAGTCGACGAAGCAACGACTCACTCATGGATAGAAGACGTGCTCAGACCTGCTTTAGCTAAATATAATATTATAGGGATATGAATGCAGTCATTCAACCAACAGACCCTTCCAGCCCTGACTCTGATGAAGAGGATTGACTGTGAGCTGCAAGCACAACCTAGTATCGCGAGTCCAGATATCTTTTAGCAGGGACTGGTCAAAATTGACATTTACGATGTTTGCAGAATGGATGTTCAGGTATGACGTAGTCTCATCATTTTGTGCCACAATTAAACAGGCCCTATGAGGAAGACATTTTCACATGTCAGAGATGCTAGTAAGCAAAATCACGAGACTTTTTCAGTTTAATTAATTTGGAAATTTGTCATATGACTTTAATGTTCCCTTTTCTAAAATAATTCAACATTTCAACATTTCTGATATTTATTGCTATTTATTTATTCACTAACTGTGTTTCCTAAGTGGTACAATATTTTACTCAATGTCAACTGTACTGTATTAGTGTAAATTAGTGTAAATGTGAGTGCAGTCTGGATAGTAGAATTTCTGATAAGTAGAACACAATTCCTTCGGCCCCTGTGACTTCTACTTATCCAGACTCCACTGTACTAGGCGGATTTGGTGTGGGGGTTAGCTTTCCCTTTTACCGCCATCAGGCGAACCCACTCCGAATTCCGAGGCACTTGTAATTTACGTCCCTATGTCAAGGACGATCTTAACATAGCAAAGACAATAATAATGCATACAGATAAAATTAATATGGAGAAAGTAATATATGTTAATGAGGAGAAATTGGAAGTAGTGGACAAGTTTGAATATCTTGGGTCACTAATTACCAACAATGGTGACACAATGAAGGAAATTAAAATATGAATATCTATTGATCTTTGCAAGATAAGACAAATGAATAAATTGTGCAGTGGGAACGACAGAACTATAAAAGTTATATTTTTAAGAGCATGCATCTTTCACATTGTAAAATACGTCTGTGAGACCTGGACACTTACTAAACAAGCTGAACAGCGCATAAATGCCTTTGAATATAAATACTATAGATGGGCTCTAAGAATATTTGGATACAAACAAGAACAATTGCAGCAATACGACAAGAGCTGAATATTGAAGAAGGTTGGCTACTAAAGACGATAAAACAATGGGAATGTAAATATTGTGGTAATATGAAACGGAATGACAATTTGGAGAGAACAATCATAATGGGGTACATGCCCGGGAAGAGAAGAAGAGGAAGGCGAAAGAGAAAATTGATGTGGCAGATTATCTCCATATTGGTGCAACGGAAGCGGGAGATCTTACTTATGGCAGAGAAGTTTTCTGGACGCCTGTTATGGGAGCGAAGTTCTGCAAGGGACATGCTACTGAATGGGTCAAGGACGAGAAGTCAACATTGAAGTGCAACTGACCGGTGTGTGTAATGAACCCACAAGGCTGCGTTCATTAGAGAACGGACTCAGAAGCATGACGGGAAAGGTGAAGACGGGTAGGCCTCGTGTAGAGTGGCAGGTTTCAATTCAACAATCAAAGATTGGTGGCATCTGTTGGACCTTTCCCCCAGAACATGCCGGTGTGGTGGGAAACGAGCAGGCGGACAGATTGGCTGGTTCTGTACTGTTATATGGGGTATTGATGCATGATAAGGTGGACAGATTGGCTGTTCTGCACTGTTATGTGGGTATTGATGCATGATAAGGCGGACAGATTGGCTGGTTCTGCACTGTTATATGGGGTATTGATGCATGATAAGGCGGAATGCTGGTTCTGCACTGTTATATGGGGTATTGATTCATGATAAGGCGGACAGATTGGCTGGTTCTGTACTGTTATATGGTATTGATTTATGGTAAGGCGGACAGATTGGCTGGTTCTGCACGTTATATGGGGTATTGATTTATGGGAAGGCGGACAGATTGGCTGGTTCTGCACTGTTACGTGGGTATTGATGCATGATAAGGCGGACAGATTGGCTGGTTCTGCCTGTTATGTGGGTATTGATGCAAGATAAGGCGGACAGATTGGCTGGTTCTGTACTGTTATGTGGGGTATTGATGCATGATAAGGTGGACAGATTGGCTGGTTCTGCACTGTTACGTGGGGTATTGATGCATGATAAGGCGGACATTGGCTGGTTCTGCACTGTTATGTGGGTATTGATTATGGTAAGGCGGACAGATTGGCTGGTTCTGCACTGTTACGTGGGTATTGATGCATGATAAGGCGGACATTGGCTGGTTCTGCACTGTTATGTGGGGTATTGATTTATGGTAAGGCGGACAGATTGGCTGGTTCTGCACTGTTACGTGGGTATTGATGCATGATAAGGCGGACATTGGCTGGTTCTGCACTGTTATGTGGGGTATTGATTTATGGTAAGGCGGACAGATTAGCTGGTCTGCACTGTTACGTGGGGTATTGATGCATGATAAGGCGGACATTGGCTGGTTGTGCCTGTTATGTGGGGTATTGATGCATGATAAGGGACAGATTGGGAGGTACTGCAATGTTATGTGGGGTATTGATGCATGATAAGGCGGGCATGATCAGGACTCTGTGAGATCACGTGAATCGTGTGGAGAACAGAGCAATTATCATTGTCATGAGAGAATGGCGCAGCAGGAAAGTGAGTGACCTGACGATCTAGCCACACTCATTACTACGAAGAAAGGGCAGATGGACACACAATCAGATTGCAAATGACACTATTAATATTAGGACTCTTCGCTGGCTGTTGAAGATGACACAGAGCACATATGCAAATGTCCATAGTGCTGTAATGCCGTTTATTGACTGACCTCGATTGAGTGTTATGTATTTGTTTCTGCTATGCCTGTGAGATGTACTCGTTTCTTAGTCTGTATGATGTTATAGCTTAGCTTCTTGCCTGCCTGTGTGATGTAGTTTCATGTATGCCAGTTGTTTCTTGCGCATCTGTGTGATCTACTTGTTTCTTGACGTCCTATTGCTCCATTAGCTAATGCCTAAACATACTAGACGTTTCCGAACCTAGGATAGACTTACACAAAACAGCTCAGCTATTTAACAATCCCCCACAGTAAGTGAAAGACACACTAATACTATACATACACTCGCAGGCTTTCTTCACACATCTCCCAATACAATCTACACACGCCTTTAACAAGTCCTAGCATGGCAAGCATTCTGGCATCTTACTCTACCGTATATTTCACTTATTCTCTTTACAATTGCCAGAATAACTATTAGTATTAATTAGTAATGCAGTAATGACGCGTGCACATGTTCCTTGCATTTATAATGCATCTATTATTGAGATTGTTCTTTATGATTACATAGGTTATAAATGGAATAACGTATTAAAGCAGAGAAATATTAAAGGTGTAATGTTAAACTGACCTGAGTGACCAAAATAAAATGTAGAACTTCTTGTGAAATAAACACTCGTCGTTGAAGATGATACAAATAATGGTTGCATGTTGCATATAATCATTGTAAGTAATTGACGTGATTGCTGGACAGTTAGTTGCTGTTGTTGTCTTCCACTTATGCCGTTAGGTTTTATAGAAAAAATCTTAGCATACAATGAACTGTCACGATGAATGATTGAGTCGTTTTGAAAGCGGCTTTAACACGGAGAACATATCGCAAACATCGGACAGAGGCAGTCGACAAGTTTTGTCCATAATATGAGAATAAAAAGAAACAACATGTTATAACAACTGGAAAGATTTGTGGAAAGAGAAACAAACCAAGGCAATGAGAGACGATCTTTGACAGCCTTTTGTCATGGCACGGGATTGTGTCGACACAAGAATTGATGAATGCTGTTGGAGATCGTAGATGTTGAGATTAATTATCGTCTGTGCCAGTCAGTGAGGCACTTGATGATGATGAATTTAGCTTCCACGGAAGCCTAAACAATCACTATGTATGTTTGTATTGCATTTATTTTTCCTGCTTCAATCATTACTATTTCTGATCTTCATTCTATGGAAGACGCAGTCATCACTTTGTAGATTTATTTTGTAACGTATATAAAAACCTCAATCTTCGCTACATATATTTGAGATTGAACTTCTTTAGAAGCTTCAATAGTCACGTCATAGAAACCTCATCAACCTTATGCATATTAGAAAAAAAACTGATTCAACATCATACGGTTAATGAACGATATTTGTATTTTATTTCACAGAAATAAAACGTTGTTACACAGCCGCCATTATCTCATTCTTACTAATGATAGCATCTCAAACCCACGTACCAGACAAACACTTACATAACTCACACAGACCCTCATCCTGGAGTCATCGGCGCTTCCCTGAGATGGTAGCAACTATCCCTGGTGATGCAGGAAAAGTAACACAGAATGCAACATATAAAAGATACATACCTTTATGTTAATAGAGGAGCATTACCCAAACAATACCTGGGCTCATCCATATACAGACGGATCACAATAATTGTAACATTAACATGGGATGTCTACGATAGTGGTCCATCAATACAAACAGAAACAGTGAATGTTGGTTCTTATGGCAGAGCTCGTAATACTTTAGGGATTTAGTGTATTGGGTCATGTCTATCTTTCAGGCCGGCCAGATCAGCCTAGGTTTTTGGATAAATGAGGAGAAAATTATTGAAACCTCAGCGTTACAGAACCAAAGATAAAGAGACTGGCGTTGTGATAGTGGAATCTTTGTTAATCTTAAGTCCGCGGATAAGAAGAAATAGAGATGAGGTGAAGTACACTTTCTGGGCATGGACATGGTGTAAAGTACAAAGAAAATGATGTCAATGACATAGGGACAATTTTCATGTTAGGTAAAGTCCGAGGCAGATATGGCGAAAACTACAACAGACAGGTTGTTGACTAAGGAAACTACAGCAGACAGGTTGTTGATTGAAGAAACTACAGCAGACAGGTTGTTGATTGAAGAAACTACAGCAGACAGGTTGTTGATTGAAGAAACTACAGCAGACAGGTTGTTGATTGAAGAAACTACAGCAGACAGGTTGTTGATTGAAGAAACTACAGCAGACAGGTTGTTGACTGAGGAAACTACAGCATACAGGTTGTTGACTGAAGAAAATAACAGCAGACAGGTTGTAGACTGAGGAAACTACAGCAGACAGGTTGTTGACATAGGAAACTACAGCAGACAGGCTGTTGACTGAGGAAACTACAGCAGAAAGGTTGTTGAATGAGGAAACTACAGCAGACAGGTTGTTGACTCGAGGAAACATACAACAGACAGGTTCGTTGACTGAGTGAATACTACTAGCGGACATGTTGTTTGACGGAGGAAACTACAGCAGACAGGTTGTTGACTGAGGAAACTACAGCAGACCAGGTTGTTGACATGATAAAAACTACAGCAGGACAGGTTGTTGACTGAGGAACTACCAGCAGTACAGGCCGTGTGACTGAGGAAACTACAGCAGACAGGGTTGGTTGACTGAGGAAACCACAGGCCGCTGCTGAGGGAGGAACTAGCAGACAGGCCTGTTACCTGAGGAAACTATAGCAGACAGGCCTTGTGACTGAGGAAACTACAGCAGACAGGTTTGTTGACTGAGGGAAACTACAGCAGGACAGGTTGTTGACTGAGGAAACTACAGCAGACAGGTTGTTGACTGAGGAAACTACAGCAGACAGGTTGTTGAACTGAGGAAACTACACAGACAGGGTGTTGAACTGAGGAAACTACTAGCAGACAGTATGTTGACTGAGGAAACTACAGCAGACAGGTTGTTGACTGAGGAAACTACAGCAGACAGGTTGTTGACTGAAGAAAGTACGGAAGGAACGAAAGAACTATCTTTATTTTCAAAATGTCATAAATTTTGAACGTAGGCCCGTCTTACATTCGACCGTTCCAATCACTCATCTTTCTTTCATCAATTGTGCATGTTACATTCACATAGGATAAACATTGTCAAATGAATCTTGTAAACATAAATAACACAGAGAAGCACTCTTATAAATGCAAAGTTAGAAACAGGTCACCACACATTCTGTAGAAAACATGAACTTGATCGTGTTCTTCACTCTGACAACATGGAATCATTAAATTGATTAGTTTTTCACATACACAAATGAAATAATGAAAGATAGCAGTACTTCACAAAGAAAACATTAAAAATAGAACTGATCACGTGCTTCACAAGAAAACATACATTCGTGTAAATGATTATTTCTTCACATCACCATTATTTAGGATATCCTTTATAGAATGTTGGATTCATCCCATCCATCATTAGTTCCTTTCCATATATATTTTTTATGCCTATGATGTCCTTAGTGTCTCCTTGTCCCCCGTGAGTTAGTTAGTCGACAGATCATCCTCATTGCACATCGAACCATTCAGTCCATAAGTGCTCGGATCCCCTCCTCAGCAAATCCCGCAGTGTGTAGCGGCTAACGACACCAGTTCTGTGTTGGTTTATCAATCTTCTTTGGCTTCCTGCGTAGTGTTCTTGTTTGGCCACACCTCTTTTAATTTGCTGTTCTCGCAGTCTGACCATGGTTGTAGATTCACAGTCATCACTTGGTTCTCGCAAAAGTCTTACTTCTCGTAGAGCATTCAGAATGTCAGCCTGGTCCATGGCGCGTCCGCCCTCCACAGTAGCCTTACCTGCGAGCTTGTCAGCCCGCTCATTTCCTTGTACTCCCGCATGCCCTGGCACGAAGATGAAACTAATCTTTGCCAGCCGAGACCGCTCCAGAGACAGCAACATACTCCTTCGGATCCACCCTATCTCTTACTCTGAGCATGCTCCTTGAGTCGCTAAGGAAACAGGCCCTAGTTGAATGTCTGTGTCTCGAGCCATTGTATTGCTTACTTACTGCCATAACTTCCATAGTCAGGCTACTTGTGGTCTCAGCAAAAGCACCAGATAGTCCTCCTTCACAATTTCTCCCTTCGGCCTGAGCCGTAAAGGCCAATGAGCTTCTCACATGCCGGACGACCGACCCATCTGTGTAAATGACAGCATCACCGTCTAGCGAATTCTCGAAAATCAACGCTTGTACTTCCGCTTCCAAAGAAGCCGGATTTTCTTGTCTGCATTTTCTTTCTAGCTGGATGCAAACTGAAAAGGATGTGCAGACATCTGTTGGCACTTGTACCCACTCCTCGCCAGGTTCTAAGTCCTCAAGTGAACATACCTGTTGAACACACCCGTGTCCTCCGTCGTATTGATAAACCCCTGCCTCTTCTCCCAGGAAGTACAAGTCTCTGACTGTTCTGTCTAAACCATTGCCAGGTTTAACATGGTCAAAGTATTTCAGTATCCGAGACATGATGCTGTTTATGAGCTTGTTTCCTTCCATGTTCGCATCTTGAAACATTGTTAGGATTTCTCTTCTGTATGATCCATATAGACAAATTGAATCACTATCATTGAATGTAAGACATAGAGTGCTGAAATGTTGTATAGAAAGCGGTTTGATTTATGCCAGGGAATGATGGAACGTGAATGAACAAATTAGGAAGAGCTAAGAAGCGACGATGTTGTGAATACCTTGGACTGCCAGAGTAACTAACGATTTTCTGGAAGAGGTTAATGAAAGTAAAACTTTATATATATAAAGTTATATATATATAATAATCATATAATAATCATATATATAATATGAAAGGGACAAACTTCATTTTCTTAGTCATCTGATGTGATTGGTAAACATCATGACAATTGGAAATATCAGTGAGAAAAGAGACAGAGGCAGACCGAGTGAAATAATGCTGGATAAATTCAGACAGTGACCAGGAGGAATGTCTTCATCAGCGTTGATTCCGAACACTCGGGACTGAGATTTCTGAAGAGACATGGACGTCTTCGTCGGTTGTCAAAGTACATGATGAAGGTGATGATGATGATTATGATCATCATCATCATGATCATGATGATGATTACTATGATGTAAATAGAATAAGCATAAACAAAATGTTTGAAAACAATTACCGACCTCACAGATCTCCAGGCACGACCACGTTAATTGTTGACACACAAAGAATCGCCAGCCGTCCTTTAAGTACAGCTGTTGTTTCTCCAATGAGAAAGTGGATTACTCTCAAATGGAAGCTATCATATTGAAGATAGGATCTTGTTCTGACAAAAGCTTTCTGGGCCCTGTTGATTCTTACACACTGATTCAGTCTATATACTAAAGAGTATGTATGTCCAAGAATCTGGATTTTCTCTTTAAGCTTCTATTCGTTTTAGAAGAGCGTCTGCTGTCAATTGTTCTAGCTACAAGACCCCCGGTTTTATTGTCAACATCACTGATGTCATACCCTCCAGAACGTGTGTAGGGTGATCCTTTGATGTGGATGCAAAATCCGGTTATCTCATTTGTGCAGCATGTATGTGGTCTTGAGTTCAATTTTTTTTTTAATGTTTACAGTCCTGTGTCGTCTTATCTCCTTCATTTAGCATATAGCTGACCTTCTTACACACAATGTTTACAGTCTCTGCATTGTCCCATATCTTCTGTGTGGTTGATCCTGTCTGTCAGACATGGTACCAATCAAATTGTGTTTTTGAACTTAAACAAAACAACAGTAATGTACATAGACAAAACTGCATACCAACCGAAGAAGGCAATCAGCAATGAAGAAATTTAAAATGCTAGTAACTTGTAACATCTTGGCTCCATTATAAACATAAATGGCACTGACCTATAGAAGTAAAACACAAGCTGACCCCAGCCATGTAGAGACTACACACCATGAAGAGCCTGTAGTGCAACACCAGCAAACAGATTAACGTAACTTTGAAACCCTGCAACTGTCTCGGGTGTGAGGGCGGGACCATTTCGCAATAGCTATAGAATAAACCGGTCTCCCTGGCATAGAAGTTAACGACATTGTTCGTAATCCCGTGTATTCACGTGAGGGAAAACAGCAGCTGCGAGAATCGGCATCGGTTCGCGCCGCCCTGGTACCTTATGGGTGTATTTGAGCCGGTCGTTCAGAAACAATGGCAAACTACTGAACGTAAAACTTACTGGTGTTGACTGCAACGTCATGTAAGGAATATGCAACATTTAAAAACAAAATACATAGAATAAACTTGCAGATTTCGAGCTCAAATGTTACAAAAATATTCTTAGAGAACCCCGCCCAAGAAGATGAGAAAATGTGAAGTTCTACGAGATCTGATCATGGAAGAAATCTGGTCCTTAAACAATATGGCGTCTCGGAAAATGGAGTATTTCAGCCACATGAAACATCACAGTGGCTGGGGGAGAACTGTGATGGGAAGGCCTTGTTCCTGGTAGAAGAGGCTGGGGTCTACCAGCACGAAGATGGAGAAAGGACATGGTAGACACCTTGCGCATGGGGGTGTATGTGGCGGGAGACATGGTCAGAGATCGAGAGGCTTTCCGGTACGCCGTGATGAGTGCGACGTTCTGTTACAATTCCAAGGGTGGTAATGTGTGTCCCAACTGTTGGTGAGTACCACCTGTGTTGGCACTTGTGAACTGGCTCAGTTTCCGTTACAGTGGCATTAGTGCTAGATGGATAGTCCAGCAACAATGTCTCCAGATTTCTTACAGTTAGCTGAGACGGCTTGAGTCAGGAACCCAAACATTCCCAATCGCGCTCCGTCCTCATCTTCAACAAGCAACGAGTGGTACATATACTAATGGTACCAGTTGCAGTTTGATTATGTGTCCGTCCAGGATTCAGACCTGAAGTCAGGACTGAAACCTGGACCCTGTACTCAAGACAGGAAAGGAAGTTTAATTCCTTCCATACGAGATGTCTGAGACGTATCCTGGGCATAACATGGAAAGACCACATAACAAACAAACATGTGCTTGAAAGAGCAGATATTACCACAGTGCACTCCCTCCTCTAGCAGAGACGCCTCCGGTGGCTGGGTCACGTATCTCGTATGGAGGATGAACGTATTCCCAAAGATCTCCTATACGGAGAACTAGCCACAGGAAAGAGGCCAACCGGAAGACCCCAAATGCGATATAGGGATGTGTGTAAACAAGATATGAAAACCCTTGGAATAGATCCAGACACGTGAGAAAGACAGATGCTCCTGGAGAAGAGATGTACGAAACGGACTGGTGCTCTTTGAGTGCAATCTGATCCAACAAACTGGGGATAGGCGGCACAAGCTTAAAACGCAGTCACTTGCTGCAGGACTTGCCTCGTCTTTCAGATGCGGAAACTGTGACAGGGATTGTCACTCTTGCATTGGACTATACAGTCACAAGCGGTGCTGTCAGGTACCTCCCCAGCGGCACAATTCTATAGTCCTTCAGGACTGAAAGAGGCCTACTACTAACTACTACTACTACTACTACTACTACTACTACTACTACTACTACTACTACTACTACTACTACTACTACTACTACTACTACTACTACTGCTCCGCTGCTGCTGCACTGCTGCTGCTGCTCTACTACTACTACTACTACTACTACTACTACTACTACTACTACTACTACTACTATGTTTCCGTCTGGCCTTTCTTCGGCCTACTCTGTGTCGACCAGATCCTCGGCCCACTCCCCCCCTCCCCCCCATTCTCTCCAGGCCAAGGTTATTCATGTTCTCCCACACTATATATATACACATGATCCCATAGAGCCCTAACCACATCTGCCCCATCGTGCACCAATACTCCATCCAGTGGGGCAGACCCAGCGGCAGACCCAGCCATCTGTGCGCCTGCTCGTTTCCCAACACACCAGCATGTCCAATGGATAATCTCTATCCAGGATTGTGTAACTGAAGCATGTCATTCTATACAGTTAGAACTTTGGTGGGGGTCTACGTTGCAACGTGGTTAAGGCTCCTGCCTCGCACTCTGAAGTTTGTCAGTTCGAATCCTGACTCTGTCATTAGGTTCACCAAAGCAATTTTTGCAGTCTCCTGTGGAGTCATCATTGGAACGACGGAGTTCGTGTTTTGTGCGACGCTTTTAGGCAGGCCGCAGGAGAGAGAGACCAAGCCATGTGGTGTAAAACCCGTGCAATGAAGTTGATCTTTAATGTAAGCAGTAGGTTAACCTGTGGGTGCAGACATATTGAGCTCCTCGAGCATTGGGTTATGTGTGGGGTGAAGTGTTCCATCTGCTGACTGGTGGATCATTCACCCAGAGTCTTGCAGAGGTGTCATCTCCGTCTGTGATATCTATCTCCGCTGTTGGATTGTGATTATCCTTTCGACCTGCAAACGTCAGGTCACGGATGTTCTTGTCACAGCGCAACAACGAAATGCTGATCTGGTATGTGGCGAGTAATATACAATGTGCAAACTACTTAGAAAATAAGGTGCAGCACCTTTATTTTTTACTATATAAAAAGACTGCCACCGCAAGCGACACGTTACAAAACTGCACCTAAAGGGACCAGATTTTCAAGGTATGCAACTCATGAATAAATAAGTGAGTGTTCTTACACTATTACCTGTCTTTTTATGTTGCGAATTTTATATTTTTACATTTAATAATTGCTGATAGTATTAGTTGTAGTGGGATGTGGTTTAAAAATTGGCAAAAAGAAGACACAAATTATGTCACAAAGTGGACATGGGGTACCATGAATCTGTATTGACGACGCCAAACTAGAGATCTCATCTCATCTCATCTCATCATGTTCCTCTTGTACCTTGCGGTGTCGAGGTGAAGTATAAACTTCGTGAGAGTGCCCGATTATGGGCTTCATATATCGACATTCCCATGGATTCTGCTATTCCCTCCGTCCAACGTTTACGTGGTCGGCCTCTTCCTCTGTTTCCATCTGGTCTGTACATCATTGCTTGTTGTGGCATGCTGTTGACTGGTAACCTACTTGCATGGCCAAACCATTTGACTTGCTGCTTTCTAATAAAATCTAGTGCTGCTTTAACCCCCACTTTAGTCCTGATTTCTTCATTTCTGATCTTATCTCTTCTTGATACGTTGAGTATTCTTCTCAGGAACCTCATTTCTGTTGTTGTGATTTTTCTTTTCTCTTTTTCTGTCATTGTCCAGGTTTGGCATTGGTAGCACAGAGTTGGTAGGAAGATTGTGTTGTAAAGTGCTTTCTTAGTAGTTATTGATACATGTTTGTTCTTTAGTATTGGTGCCATTTGTCCAATGAGTTGATTTGCCTTATTGCACCTATTTTCGATCTCGTCTTCTGATCTGCCATTTGATGATATTATACTTCCTAGGTACTTGAAACTCTTTACTTGTTTCAAGGGATGTTCGTTTAGGTGAATTGTTGTTGTTTGTTCTTCTTTAGTTATAGTCATTACCTCTGTTTTGCTTGTGCTAATTTTCATGTTATGTTCCCTACACATTTCGTTTAGACTATTCATGTGGTCTTGTAATTCAGCTTCTGATTTTGCTATTAGTGCTTGGTCGTCCGCAAACAGGAGTTCTCTAATGGTTAGATTTGCAGATGGTTCTTCTTCTGTGTTCTCGTCATGCGGTATTCTTGCTGTCTCTGCTTGGCTGGTTTCTTTACATATGTTGTCTATATATGTTATGAACAAGAGAGGGGACAGGACACAACCTTGTCGTACTCCAGATCTTATGGTGAAGGGTTCTGAGTGTCCTCCAGTTGCTCTCACTATGCATTCACTGTTGTATAAACTTCTACATAGGTTTGTTAGATGTGTACTCACTCCATATTGTTTAAGGATTTCCCACAGCTTGTTTCTATCTACTCTATCGAATGCCTTTTCTTGGTCGACAAAGGCTAAGCAGAGTGTTTCATTGAATTCGATTGATTTTTCTATAAGTTGTCTAAGAGCAAAAATGGCATCTGTGCATCTTTGTTTTTCCTAAATCCAAGTTGTGTTTCGCTTAGCTGGGGGTCTAAAGTAGTTCGTAATCTTTTTTCAAGAATTTTGCAAAATATTTCCCCAGTGTGACTCAACAGTGAAATGCCCCTTTATTGTGTGCAGTCTCTTTTGCTGCCTTAGAGAACTAGAGATGGTAGACCATTTTACATATCTAGGATCTGTGGTAAACAGCAAATTATCCCTAGATCAGGAAATCAACATCCGGATTGGTAAGGCAGCAAAAACAATGAACAGGTTAACAAAAAGAGTCTGGGAGAACAGGAAGCTTACTGCCAAAACAAAAGTCCTTGTCTATTAAGCCTGTGGCCTTAGTACTCTTCTTCACATCAAGAGAAACGTTTAAACAGCTTTCATATGCAGTGTCTGCGAAGAATTCTTGGTATTAAGTAGCAAGACAAAATCACAAATACTGAAGTATTGGAAAGATCAGGTTGTGTGACTGTTTATTCCATGCTCAGTCTTCGTAGACTTAGATGGATAGGACATCTTTTTTGGTGAATTACAGATGGGTAAGAGATCTCAGTGTCGGCCTCTACTAAGATACAAAGATGTGTGTAAGCAGGACATGATTGATACCGGCATTGATAATGCACAGTGGGAGCAAGTCGCCGCTGAACGTGTTGCACGGAGGGCAAAGATCGGAAATGGAATAAAGACAAAGGAGAAAATTATTGCAGATAAGTCACACACCGAGCGTATGAGACGTAAGATGGTGCATGATGGTGTTCACATGCACCCACTGTGAAAGGAGATTTACAGAGCGAATTGGCCTTGTCAGTCACATTTGCTACCGCCATAGGTAAAAGTTATTATGCATGTTCAAAGCACAAACTATCGTCTGTCAAGACGGCAAGGTGCCAATGTGGGTGATGCTTAAACACTATCATCCAACGATTGATGATTTGTTATGGTTATAGTGCTCTTCTTCCTAGGTTTAATTTTTTTTAATTTTCGTCTTCTTTCTTTATCTGTATTGGGTCAGGTATAAACACTATCATCATTCCATATGTGTTGTGTAAGGCTGAGGGTTACAGTGTGGTCTAGGGGCGAGTGGGCGTGGGGGTGGGAACTCTGAGGTGGTTCGCGGGTGGCACAGTTTGGGGCAGGACGAAGCAGTTTGAACCTGATCGTGACGGGTATCATATGAAATCCTTAATAAGTAAGAATGTCTGTAGAAAGTAAAAATGGCCGATATTATTGATTTTAGTGGGTACAGCTTACTGAAATACGTTGGTAATGGGTGGGTAGCTGTTATTTGTGATCTTTAGAGTGTCGTAGTTGCCTATACACTATCATCACATAAGTTACAAACGAAAACCTTAAAAAGTAAAGATGGCCGATATTATTGATTGTAGCGGGTATAGCTTAGTGAGATTCGTTTGTAGGGGGTTTGTGACTGTAGGAAAGGCGAGATAGTTGCTTCTGATCATTGTTAAGCGGTGGACGAGTGGTGGTGTGGTAGGTAAATAGTCCGTTCCTTGATAATAGCTGGAAGCTAAATGTCATATTAAAGTCTAAAGTTTGAACTCATAGTTGACTGAGCTGAGGGTGTCCAGCTGGGTGACTAATCAAGGGGCTATGTCGGCGGGGGTGAACGTACGTGAACGTGTTCAGTCATGTCTTTAGGGAAAATCCACGAGGGTGACTCAGAGCTTACTGACCGCATAACAATACAGCCGAGACACTTGGTTAATGGTCACATCGGATCAAATATGGCTCTGCTTCCAGTCGTCTGTGTAATGGCTACATCCAGACCACGTGCTCACTGGCTACGAATGGTCAAAGATGGCGTCGCATCCGGTCACATGTGGCAATGGCTACAACCAGAATACGCGCTCACAGGCTAAAGCCGATCAAAGATGGCGCTGCATCCGTTCAACCTGGGTAATGGTCACAGCCGTTTAGGTTATTGACTTGCTTGTCTCTGTTAATGGCTTGATTGACTTTGTTACTGACTTGGTTAACTTGATTTAGTCTGTCAAAGTCAGCTAGGATCTCGCGCTGCAAAGCGATCATCTGTTCATATTCTTGAAGACTGGGTGTCATTCCAATCTTAGTAGGAAACTTCTAGTCGGATTCACCGAAGAATCTATGGATGTGTAACGTGCTCGTGCCTCTGTATGATGAGACAAACACGGCCTTATCACCACCGCCCACTGGTCTAATAGTCTCACTACTTCGAGTCATGTAGAACCAGTTAGCAGGCAAAGTTTTGAGGTCTGTAGTCATCTTAGGATCACAATGCTTGACTGTTACCAGCCTCTGGTTTATATACTAGTTTTTGAGCCACGCCTAAAACCGATTTCCGCCAGTTTCTTATGTCAAGCGGCTCAGATTACGCTGATGCGGCTGTCCATAAGGCGCGACTAAGTGCTCTACTACCCGCTTGGGGACCCGTTGTATGTTTGAGCTGGGTTGGGGAATACGGGTCATGCTCGCCCCATGACCTCTCACCATGATGAAATAGATAGCGTAGAGGGCGCAGTGTCTTAGTATGCTCCACAGTTTGCTAATTATGTCTTCGTGGGCATCGGTATCTGTAAAACAGATAAGAATAATGTACTTTAACAGCATTATAGAAATACATATTTTAAATAATAACTCTGTATCTGAATGCACCCTCTGTTAAACAGTCCATATATTACTATCTATAATGGCTACGTAGACCCTGTAGTACACTTTCACCTCCCCTACGACTACACACTTCTACCTATATTATTACGGTACCACCATAGCGCTGTGTTCAAAATTTCGAATGCCAGCTGTATTCATAATATATGAAGACATGGCTTGTCTCTTCAGTTATATGCGGCTAGCACCATATATCCCTTTATTATACTAGTATTGTAGGTGTCAGGTCTTAGTCAGATATGACTGAGCTACATTATAACAGTAGACGGTACTACCTGCTTTCTGTTACCGCCGAACGTTGGGCGGCGCTTACTAAACCCGACACCCCACATTGTGCCAACGGCTTCGGGAGGAAGAGCTCAATTTGGAGGGTACAAGCCTTACCCTGGTGCGAGGAAATTCAATCTAACGACAAAATGTCATGGCAGGGCAGACCAGGCCCTAAGCCTTGGTTGGCGGCTGGTCTAGGATCGAAGCTCCGACAGGCGGACAGTTAGAGCATTGCTTTGCTGATCCGGCAGCTTCTGCAGCTTGTCTTGTTCCAGATGTAGGGTGTTACCTTTCCTCTGGAGTGAACTAGGCAGGCCGAGAGAGGGATCATGCTGCATGGGCAACACATGATCTCTATATTTTAGCCCAGGCTTTGTGCTATGGAGAGGCAATAACTCCATCCCTGGTCTTAACTGGTCTCGGAATCAAAGCGAGAGGCAACTGTTACGGGTTATAAGTCCCTGTCAATTGGCGTAGACATGGGGCGCCACGCGTTGCCTCTGACGGTGGGAGACACCTACAGGTGTCACTGATCAGCTACCGCCCGCCTCAAGCTGGGCAGCCCCGGCCAATTGGGTGCTGATCCGCCACAGCCTGCCTGCTTCAATGGGTGCTTGGGGCTAGGACAAAATCTGAATCGCAGGCTGTAAAACCAATGCACCAGGTACAATAAAATAAAAATAGAAACCTCAAGCTACGGCTTGCAACCTGGAACGTGAGAACCATGTGTCCAGGATTTTCCACTGACTTGACCAATATTGACGATGTGAGAAAAACGGCTGTGATTGATGCCGAACTCAATCGTCTTAACATTGATATTGCTGGCCTGCAGGAGACTCGCCTCGCTGAGGAAGGGTCACTCAGGGAAAACAATTACACCTTTTTTTGGAAGGGTAGAGGGCAGGCAGAAAAAAGGCAACACGGTGTGGGCTTTGCAGTGAAGAATTCGCTACTGGGAATGATTGAAATTCCAGCAGGAGGAAATGAAAGACTATTATCCCTGCGCTTGGCAACCTCTTGTGGTTTTGCCACCATTATTACTGCATATGCACCGACACTCGATTCCTCTGATGATGTGAAGGATTCGTTCTATGAGGAGTTAGACTCCGTGATCAAGGCAGTTCCAAAATCTGACTACATTTATATGCTCGGTGATTTCAATGCTCGTGTGGGCAAGGACTCGAGTTCATGGCCAGTGTGCCTTGGAAAATACAACATCGGTCGCATGAATGAAAATGGGCAAAGGCTGCTGGAGCATTGCACCAGTAATGACCTATGTATTACAAACTCCTTTTTTAAAACAAAAGAGATGCATAAGGTCACATGGAAACATCCAAGATCCGGCCATTGGCACCAGCTGGACTTCATCATCACACGGAGACAACATCTGAACCATATATCATTGACTCGAAGTTACCACAGTGCTGACTGTGATACGGATCATTCTTTGGTTGTTGCAAGGGTTAGACTGAGACCAAAGAGAATCTACACAGCTAAACACAAATCTAGCCCCAGGATTAATATTATTAACACTCACGATCCTGAAAAGTGCTTTCAGTTTCAACAGCAACTTGAAGACGCTTTCACTGATACACCAGAAAATTGTACAGTAAATGAAAAGTGGGGTCAACTTAAGGAAACTCTTTATAAAACTGCCGTAGGGGTTTACGGCACTGTGGATCATAAGAGGCAGGACTGGTTTGCGGCAAACAGCGAGACTCTGCAGCCCTTGATTGATAAGAAGAAGAATAGCTCTCTTAAGAAACAAGGAAAGACCAACGCGTAACACTCTGAGTGAGCTAAGGCAAGCTAGGAAGGATGTGCAAAAGGCTGCCAGGCAGTGTGCAAATGATTATTGGATCAAGTTATGTGAGTCCATTCAAATCGCAAGTGATAAGGGAAACATAAGAAGCATGTATGAAGGAATAAAGAAAGCCTGTGGTCCAGTGATCAAAAGAAGTGCACCATTGAAAACCTTGACTGGAGAAATCATCACTGATAAGAAACAGCAGATGGACAGATGGGTAGAGCACTATTTGGAGCTTTACTCAAGTGAGACCAAACTAGCGGATGATGCCCTCAACGCCATAGAGGCTCTACCAACTCTTGACCACCTGGACACACTTCCCACCATAACAGAAGTTAAGTGTGCTATAAATGAACTTGCATCTGGCAAGGCTCCAGGTAAGGATGGGATTCCAATAGAGGTTATCAGGAGTGGGCAAGACACACTCACTCTACAGATCCACCAGCTAATAGAGCTATGCTGGCGAGAAGGACAAGTCCCACAGGATTTCAAAGATTCAAGCATCATAACACTGTACAAGAACAAGGGCGATCGGAGCGACTGCAACAACTATAGGGGTATCTCACTTCTGTGTATTGTTGGAAAAGTATTTGCCAGAATTGTTCTGCGCAGACTTCAAGTCCTAGGAGATCAAGTCTACCCCGAATCACAGTGTGGCTTTCGACAGAACCGGTCTACCATTGATATGATATTCTCATTGCGACAAATGCAAGAAAAATGCCGTGAACAGAATCAACCACTGTTTATTGCCTTCATCGACCTCACAAAGGCATTTGATTTGGTCAGTCGTGAGGGTCTGTTCAAGGCACTAAAGAAGATTGGCTGCCCACCAACTCTTCTGTCCATTGTGGAATCGTTCCACACAGGCATGAAGGGTATAATCAAGTTTGATGGTGCAACTTCTGAAGAGTTTGAAATCAAGAGTGGAGTTAAGCAAGGTTGTGTACTAGCTCCCACCCTCTTTGGAATATACTTTTCACTTCTACTGAAATATGCCTTTCGTGATCAGGATGGTGGTATATACATTCACTCACGCTCAGATGGCGGCCTCTACAATGCTCAGAGATTGAAGGCCAAGACCAAAATTAGGAGGGTACTGATCAGAGAGTTGCTTTTTGCAGATGATGCTGCAGTTACGACCCACTCTGAGGAAGAATTGCAATGTCTACTATCTGCATTCTCCAATGCTTGTTCTGAATTTGGTTTAACAATTAGCAAAAAGAAGACACAGATTATGTCACAAGGTGCACATGGGGTACCATCAATCTTTATTGACGACGCCGAACTAGAGATGGTAGACCATTTTACATATCTAGGATCAGTGGTAAATAGCAAATTATCCCTAGATCAGGAAATCAACATCCGGATTGGTAAGGCAGCAACAACAATGAACAGGTTAAGAAAAAGAGTCTGGGAGAACAGGAAGCTTACTGCCAAAACAAAAGTCCTTGTCTATCAAGCCTGTGTCCTTAGTACTCTTCTTTATGGCAGTGAAACCTGGACAACTTACTCACACCAAGAGAAACGTTTAAACAGCTTTCATATGCGGTGTCTGCGAAGAATTCTTGGTATTAAGTGGCAAGACAAAATCACAAATACTGAAGTATTGGAAAGATCAGGTTGTGTGACAGGTTTATTCCATGCTCAGTCTTCGTAGACTTAGATGGATAGGACATCTTAGGAGGATGGATGATGGTAGAATACCAAAGGACATCTTCTTTGGTGAATTACAGATGGGTAAGAGATCTCAGGGTCGGCCTCTACTACGATACAAAGATGTGTGTAAGCGGGACATGATTGATACAGGCATTGATAATGCACATTGGGAGCAAGTCGCCGCTGAACGTGTTGCATGGAGGGCAAACATCAGAAATGGAATAAAGACAAAGGAGAAATTATTGCAGATAAAGTCACACATGTGAGACGTAAGATGGTGCATGATGGTGGAAATGACCACGTGTTCACAAGCACCCACTGTGAACGGAGATTTACAGAGCGATTTGGCCCAATCAGTCAGATTCACTACCACCATATGTAAAAGTTATTATGCCTTTTTAAAGCTCAAACTATCGTCTGTCAAGACGGCAAGGTGCCAATACTACTGATACTTGTATTGTTAGGTTATCTGTATGCCTACTTGGAGAACCACATCTAAAATGTTAAAGATTTATCAAAAAGCCCCCTTACCATTAGCGACTTGCCACGTGGTGATCTGCTTGGTGCTCACATTGAACGGTAATTCTAGACGGCGAAGGATGGACGTTATATACACGCTATTTGCTGACGTAGAACGACTCAGCAGAATATTATGCACTGTTTGGTCCTGTGACCGGATGCGAAACCATCTTTGACCGTTTGAGTCATCAGCCACGTGTTCCACATATATCGTTTTGCTTGTCACTGGATAAATCATCATCTTTGACCGGTTGTGCCATTAGTCACGTGTTTCGGTTGTATCCCATTAGACACGTGACCTGATGCAGCGCCATCTTTAATCGGTTTTAGCCACTTGTTTCGATTGTATCCCTTAAACATGTGACCGGAATCACCGCTATATTTGATCGGCTGTGACCATTACCCAGGTGTGAACGAATGCAGCGATATCTTTGATCGGCTTTAGCCTGTGAGCTCGTATTCTTGTTGAAGCCATTGCCACATGTGACCGGATGTGACACCATCTTTTACCACTCGTAGCCAATGAGCACGTGGTCTGGATGTAGCCATTACACATACGACAGGAAGCAGTGCCATATTTGATCCGATGTGACCATTAGTCAAGTGTGATCGGATGCAGCGCCATCTTTGACAGGCTGCAACTTTTGCCAACGTGGTCTGGTTGTAGTGATTACACTTGCGACCGGTAGCAGAGCCATATTTGATCTGTTGTGCCCATTAACCATGTGTCTCGGCTGTACCGTTATGCGGTCAGTAAGCTCTGAGTCATCCTAATGGATTTTTCCTAAAGACATGACTGAACACGTTCACGTACGTTCTCCCCCTATGACATATCCCCGCGATGAGTCATTCAGTTGGTCATCCTCAGCTCAGTCAACTATGAGTTCAATCTTTAGACTTTAATATGAGACCTACCTTCCGGCTATTATCAAGGAACGGACGTATTTACCTACCACCGCTCCAGTCGACGACCCCTTAACAATGATCAGAAGCATCTATCTAGCCTTTGCTCCACTCACAAACCCCTTACCAACGAATCTCACTAAGCTATACCCGCTACAATCAATAATATCGGACATCTTTACCTTTTTAATGTTTCACTTGTAGTCTGTGTGATGATAGTGTATAGGCCACCACGACATTCTACAGATAACTAATAACCGCTACCCATCTCTTACCAACGAATTTCACTAAGCTACACCCCCTTAAATTCAATATCGGCCATCTTTACCTTTTTAAGGTTTTCATTTGTAACTTGTGTGCTGATAGTATATAGGCCACTACGATCCTCTATAGATCCCTAATAGCCGCTACCCACCCCTTACCAAAAAATTTCATTAAGCTATACCCGCGACAATCAATAATATCAGCTATCTTTACTTTTTAAGGTTTTCATTTGTAACCTGTATGATGATAGTGTATAGGCCACTACGACACGCTAAAGATTACTAATAACCGCTCTCTACCCCTTACCAACGAATTTCACTAAGCCATACCCGCTACAATCAATAATATCGACCATTTTTACTTTTTAAGGTTTTCATTTGTAACCCTATGATGATAGTAACCAAGCCACTAAGACCTTCTACAGATAACTAACAACCGCTACCCACCCCTTACCAACAAATTTCACTAAGCTATACCAGCTACAGTCAATAATATCGGCCGTTTTTACTTTTTACTGTTTTCATTTGTAACACGTATGATGATAGTGAATAAGCCACCACGACCTCTACAGATCATATACCTGCCATATTTGCATTCTTACTTACTAAGGATTTTATCTGATACTCGTCACAATTAGGTTCAAGCTGCCTATTCCTGCCCCACACGGCGACACCCGCGCCCCACCTCTGAGCTCCCACCCCAAGCTCGCTCGCAGTCCTAGACCACCCTAGGAAATGCACTGTAACACTAAGCCTTACACAGCCCAAATGGAATGATGATAGTTGTCAGCAACTTGCTTGCGACAGGTCTTTCAGGACTCCCCTACTTTTGCACCGCACGAAATAATAACTCGTGTCATTTGCAAAAGGAATGCAATTTATTTAGAGCTGGTAATTCACAAGCTCTGCGAGCGGCATACTTCATTGACATTAAACAACATGTACGTTACATAGATGCTAATGAAGTGGTGATGAATGATTACTATTAATCACTAACTGAAATCTAAAGCCTAATATTAACTATTGTCTAGAAACTTATAGCATTCGTAAGGAACACGTCTACTCTCTAGTCTGTCTCAGTCCCGTCTGTCCTCACGCTACACATTGCGTGTTCCAAACACGGACGCTGTATCCTCCGTGCATTAGCGAGTCTTGCGTGCATAGTGTCCCTAGCACGCTGGCCCGTTAACTCGAGTAACCGGGTACTCCACGGTTACTCGTAGAGGCAAGCTTCCCAATGTCTTGGGGAAGCCCTCGCTCAACTGTACTTCAACGCTCCCTTGGTTGACACAAGTGGTCCCCTTGTGAAGCTATTTATAGCGTCTGGTGTCTCTCCTGTCTGGTGTCTCCCTACTAGACTTTGTCTTAACTCTATTACTTATATTCTTAACTCTCTAAACACTTATTGGGGATTTTGACAGGCTCCCCTCCCCTCTGTGTAGTGTTACAACCCTTTAACTCATGCTTGTAACACGTATGGTCACGAAGAAAAATTGGCTGTCCAATTTTGTCAAAGATCCAATAAGTTGTAAATCTCTCGTCTGGGGATAGAACAACTCTCTTCTTCCCTTACTCACTACTGTTCTATTTCTTCACTCGGCTAATTGAGTAGCCCCTCGTATCAGTATAGTTGGCTATAGATCTTCTTGGGAATTGGTTTGATCCGGAACCGTTGTCTTATGACTTATGTCCTGACTTCCGTCTTATGACCCTCTGTCTTCTGACTTCCGTCTATTGACTTATGTCTTTTGACCTGTCCTCATATGGCCCGAAATGACAACCCAATACAAGTTGACTCTGTTATGAGTACAACACATGAGCATAAAATGTTCATGTTCCCAATAATATCACCTCCAACTCGTATACATACAGTTCTACTCTTCACCTTCTCGCTTCCGCTCGTGAAACATATTTTCAAATGTTACATAAGGTTTTTTCAAGAAGTTATTGTGTCCCCTGATTTGAGTTACCGTTCTTGAAACAAATGGTGTGTGCAACTTTTATGTGTTTGTTTTCCTGTTTGTTTGCGTGTTTTCTAATAAACTACAGTGTACTTAATTTGCTAACATGTGTATGCGTTACTATAGTTACATGTGTGTATTCCTTCGAGCGCCGTAAATCGGTTTATTGTGGCTACAAATGTTTGTTATTCTTATTTATGACCACAATTCCGTTTCAAGATGCTCAAAGTATTTTCCCTATCTAATCTACTAAAGCTATGGCAAGTAACACACATAAAAATTGACAACACATTGGTTAACAGATCTGACACAGACAAGTCATAACAAGACGTTTCTAAGCGTCGTTGACCTCTCTCCATCTTCTCTCTCTCCTCTCTCTCCTCTCTATCTATCTCTCTCTCTCTCTCTCTTCTTCAATGTTTAGTATTGTATACATTCTCTCCTCTCATTTACACATCTTTCATGCAATTCCATACCCTCGCTTTGCTAAAACATTCAATCGTCATTAAAATATGGTTCATAGCATCAAATAAATGAACATTACATATTTACATTAAATGATTGGCTGAATTATACAAGTATTCACGCCAAATGACTGTGCGGTTTGTTTGCACGTGTCATGCCTATACAAAATATACAAGTTTGTGAGGATGGTTTGTTACCGATCCTGTAATACTAACTACTGTAATTTGGTGTGCTGTTCTAAATTATCCTAAGGGAAATAATCTAACTAATTAATTACATTTAAGCAAATTGGGTTAGTTACCTTAAAGTGTTATTGGTAAATGAAATGATGTTAATTCCTAAATGGTTGGGTTAGTTTAGAAATGATATTTTAAATAATGACTTTATAAATGATTATGATTATGCGGTGATAAGGTAAAGTACTATCTAACAATTGTATTTCTATTATTGGTGTTACATTAAATGGGTTATTAACTAAATGATGGTGATTTCTAACTATCACATGACATAAATAAAGTTATATATGCACTTGAACATTTTGCAATTCAATTATTCATAGAAAAATGAAGTTATGTGTACTGTTCATAAAACAATATTATATACATATCACAGTTACATTTCTATATCTAATTACACTAACTGATGTCGTCCTTTCAGGTGTGAGATGGAGCAATGTTCTTTGTAGACTATTCTCATATCATAGTTCATTTAGCCAAAGTCTTATATGCTCTCCTTCTTGGATAGTGTATAAATATAGTTCCCTACCAACTTTATGTAGGTTCACAGCTAACACTTCAATGTTAATATGGCTTATATATGTGTTAGCGCTGCAGACATATTACTTATGCGTCTGCTTCGTTTCCTCTTAATGGCACTGTTACTTTTACCACAGTTTACATGTTTGGCGATGATAACGCACTTACAGTGTAACTTATTCACCACCTACGGCACTGATTTACTTAGCAATTACAGTGTCACTGTTTCTGGTGATCTCTGGTCGATCTCTTCCTGAATATCAGGTATTTCAATGGTTGACGGTCGACTCAATGGTGTCTGCCAAAGAGTTCAATCTCCCCTTTAAATGCTGGATGGTAAATGCATAGTTCTGCAGTATCAAAGCCCATCTGTAGACCTGTTGTTGTGGGAATGCCAGACTGCATAACAGACAACGGAGAATTGTCGGTTTCGATCACAAACTGTGCTCCTGCCAAAAACCTATGAAGTTTTCTAACACAATAGATTAAGCTTAGGCCCTCCAATTCTGATGCTAAGTATCTCGATTCAGCTGGGCTAATTTTCCGACTTAAGTACATTACTGGGTGGAACTTCCCTTCGTAGAACTGTCCTAGTATCCCAGATATGGAGATAGCACTCGCATCTGTACGTAAAAAATAGGTAAGATTTTGGTTAGGCAAACGCAGGATAGGTGGAACGCTGAATAAATGTTTCAATTTGATAGAGCACTAATTAATCCTGCATCTTGCACATTTAATTTAGCCGAAGCTTTCAAAATGTTAGAAAAAACACTGGTGATTTCCGCCAGATTGGGAATAAATTTACTATATAAATTTACAAGACCAAGTAGACTTCGGACCTGTTTCTGGTCGTTGGCATAGTCAAATTTAGAATCTTGGTCACGATTCTTTCATCTGTTTTTAGTTGGCCCCTGCAGATGGTATGCCCTAGGAAGTCAATCTGTTCCATGCCCAACTCTACTTTAGTAGGCTTGACTGTAAGCCCGAATACTCGCAACCTGTCGAAGACCTGTCGTAGTTTCTGTAGGTGTGATGTCCAGTCTACAGTATGAATACATATGTCATCAATGTATGTAGAAATATTGGTCATCCCGTGGAGAAGATCCCTAGTTAGACGGACGAAAGTCGCTGGAGCATTACGAAGGCCAAAAGGAAGAAATCGCCACTCATAGAGACCTAAAGGAGTGGAGAAAGCTGTTAAAGGAATTGAATTTTGTTGCATCGGGACCTGCCAATAACCTTTCGTGAGGTCGAGCTTGCTAAAGATGCGAGATGTAGACATATCAAGGATCAAATCCTCGCATGTGGGATTGGTTCAGCGTCAATTTTGGTTACTTTTGTTCAAACGGCGGATAATCGACGCAGAGTCGAATAGTTGAGTCCTTTTGGCGACAAGGACGATAGGGAAAGAATACTCTGACTGAGATTTCTGAATTATTCCACTCGACTCAAGAGATAGTAGTTCTTTGTCGAGATTAGCCCTATAATTTAGAGGGATGGAATAAGGTCGACACTTGATTGGGGTTGTTGTCAGTCAGAATAATGGAATGTTCTATTCTGTCTGTCTTTCCTGGGATGTCGGAGAAAATGTCTCTGTATTCCGTCACTAATTCTATCATCTGTCGTCGTTGCTCGTCTGTAAGTTTGGTTTCTATCTTTATGCTGTCGATGGTCCCAGTCGTGTCTACAGTAGGGACTGGTAATTCTATTTCGTCTTCATCTGTCTCGTTCAGTACTGGTTGTTGTACTAGCTGCGTGTGCTGTTACCTGGCTAAGTGTGTTTGCGGATGTCGCTGTCATGCGTCGCCCTACCTGGTGTAGTTGTGTTGTGTACGTCCTGTCGTCCGATTACTTGTGTGGGTGCATCTTGTTCGTCCTGTCTGTAGTTCTTGTCGTGAGAAGGTATGGTTTCAGCATGTTGATATGAATATCTTTAATTTTCCTTTTATCGATATTTCATAATCGGCATCTGATATTTACGTTCAACGTTGAATTGCCCTTGCCAAGATGTTAGTAACAAATTACGTTTATCCGGTAGTAAAAGCAGAACCTTCTGATTTGGTTCAGGTGTATAGTTTTAGCACCCTTATTTGCATAGTCATGGTTTCCCTTTGCTCGACACCTGATTTAGGGGTCCAACAATATCGACCGCTACACACTCATATGGTCTAGATGCTAATAATGACCGTTGAACTTCGCCGGCACATGCTTTCCCTTTCTTACAAGATGTTGACAAACAGTACATGAACGACAGAAAATTTTTATATCAGTACAGAATTTAGGCCAGTAGAAGTGTGACAAAATCTCTGGCTCTCGTTTTGTCATAGGCCAAATGTCCAGCAACGGTGACTCATGTGCGATCTTTAGCACATTTTGTCGGTATGTTACAGGTAACACCGTTTGCTGAATTTCATGGTTATTATTTGTGTAATTAACGCATGAGAATTCCGTTGTGTTTTCTAAAATACCAGATGCATTTTTAGTCACTTTCGCTCGCTCACCTAACAATTTAAAATAAGGTGCGATAGTTTTGGTCGGTGCTTTGTGCCTCGATAAATTTCTGTCGAGTAGTGTGGTATCGGCACGCTGGGTGTTAACAGCTGTAACATCTCATTTTGTAAGTCAGTACAGTGTGTTTGCGTATCTGACCTTGTCACAGCATTAGCCATGTTTTTATGTTTCCAGGCTATTATATCGTCGTCTGTACATTGTTTCAATGAATCTAGACAGCCTAAAATCAGATCCGTACAGGATCTTGCAGGATTGCGCAAGTAAATGTGCCGGTAAGGAACGGGGTATTAATATGCGCTTTTGCCAGTGGGTATTTCTCAATGGTTCCAGAGAAAGTACGGCATTTGACAAATTCACCCGTGTAATCTTCTGGTCTAACCAGTTCTTTTCTTAAACCAAGTAAAGTGCTGCCGCTATCGATTAAACATGGCATGGTTGATCATTGACCAGTGCATCGTAGAACTTCAGTTTACCTCTGGAGGCACTAGCTGCGTTAGCATCTTCATTGGAGCATGGTATCACGTGCCCACATTTCAATTTACCATCCGCATGAAACTGGTGACATATGTCACATTTCTTAAGTCTAATATGTACTGTCACTACTGCCACACTTTCACATTCACTCGTTGGTAACACATTTACAAGTTCCGAATCAATTTCACTATCATCGTCTGATGACGTATCGATGAGTGCAGCATTATTTGCCTTCATTCGTTGCCTACCAAGACATTTACTACTATAGTGGCCATAGCTGGAACAAAAGTAACATTTAACAGCACGTTTAA
This sequence comes from Cepaea nemoralis, assembly GCA_014155875.1. Taxonomy (NCBI): domain Eukaryota; kingdom Metazoa; phylum Mollusca; class Gastropoda; order Stylommatophora; family Helicidae; genus Cepaea; species Cepaea nemoralis. The sequence goes on from JACEFZ010000615.1 coordinate 64,766, forward strand.
ATGAAGTTCTTCTACTTTCTTGCTTCTTTAACACTGTTTCTAAGTGTGAGGGATATGCTGGGTTCTTATCACACATAGAGTAGCTAGGATGAAACAAACTACAATATCCACATCGAGGTGGCTTCTGGTACGGTTTGTCTTTCTTACGATAATCTTTCTGATTGTAAGATCTATTAGGTACATTGTTTGCAAAAGCAGTGATTCTGTATCATGTGTTGTGGACTTAAATATGTCACGATTAGAAGAAAAATATGCCGACCCCCGCTTTTCTAGTTGCTCAATGGATTCAATATCTGATTGTTGTAGAAACTTCGCAAAGGGGTAGGGACGGTAGATATCACCTTGTCCATTACCATAAGATCTTGCAATTTATCAAGTTTTTGCCCACTTTCGCCGCTTCTAGTTCCATTTATTAAATGTGCTCTGCACGTTAGAGATGTAATCTAAGAAGGTTTCAGTTGCCTTTGGCTTTATTTGGGAAAACTGAATTTGGTACCCAGTGGCATCTAAAAGAAAGTGTTGCATGATCCTATCGTGAATGTACTGATAATTGTTCCTTAGTTCTGTAGGTATAGATTCTATTACCTTTAATGGCTCCCCACTGAGATTTCTCATGTAGATCATTGCCCAGTCCTCCAAAGGTATTTTCTGAGTCTTAAGTTGGAATTCTATATTCTCAGTCCATGCACTAATTGAATCCCTACGCTATATGGGTTTGATAAGGCCTTTATATTTACTAAACTTATTCTGTTCTTCTTGGCTCTTTTGTTTGCTAGAGGCTATCTGTATGTTTGAAGTCTACCTCCATTTCCTTCATCTTTAATTTGGTGGCTTCCTCGACTTCTTTCATTTCTTTTGGTGTTGTCTTCCTTTCTAGGGCTCTTTCGTCTCTCTCTAGAGCAGCTTTCTTTTCCATGTCGAGCTAATTCTTCTTGTATATTTGATCCGACCCACTTCTCTAATTTCCTCCATTAGTGGCCCATTTCCTTGCCTGCCTGGATACAAGCATTTAATGACTGCCATTTTTGTGGCTTATGTTAGTTCAAAATGATATCACAGTAAGTTTACACAATGGTTTGATAAGTATGTGTTAGTTATTTACAATTTCACTGAAAAAAAAAAGATGCATGATTAACATAGTGAATATCAAAATATTTGAAAAATATACTCATCTAATTCTTTGGAAAATACGGCTTCTTGGGATTTCACCGCGTGTCTTCCGACACACGAAAATGATCGACTTGAGAACACAACGGATGCTTCTGTTAATAGAGAATCAATACTTTAGAAACATGCATATAGCTGTAAATACATGTTTATATTTCATGCGGCTGATGATGAAAAAATGTGATATTAGATAATGATAAATGATGTATATGAATGAATGTTATGATAGTCTGAATGATTGTCATGATTCGTAAGATGATTCGTCATATGACAGTCAATGTCGTCTTGTCTTCACTTTCTATCTTGTTTGGTATAACTACGTTCTAAGGCTTCCGTTCAGTAGCTAATATATTCTACTTTGTACCAAAAAAAAACTTATTTTGCACAAATATTTAACTGAATATGATGAATGGTGACATTGATGGCTGTATCACACAAAATGAAATGTACACGATGGTTTGCTTGACATATTAAATTGAATAATTGTATACATTTTCATTACTTCAAGTAGAATAACACACTTTCCTAAATTTTCGTAGAATCGCACAATTTGTAACTTAAACTTCCTTCATTGTGGTTCAAGCTCCACAAATGGTATGATATTAATTATCACGTAGTAATGGTGTTAATCACTCACGTTATTCACAAAACACAATTATTTCTGCCATTGTATGCAAAATAATTTACATTTGTTTTAGATAATTTCACAAAGAAATAATGTCGAATAGTGCTTGTTGATGTTGGTTCAGGAATTTCTGATACCAATTGCCTGTTGACGTTGGTTCAGGGACTTCTGACACCAATTGGGGTCCTGCCTGTCAGCAACTTGCTTGCGACAGGTCTTTCAGGACTCCCCTACTTTTGCACCGCACGAAAATAACAACTCGTGTCATTTGCAAAAGGAATGCAATTTATTTAGAGCTGGTAATTCACAAGCTCTGCGAGCGGCATACTTCATTGACATTAAACAACATTGTACGTTACATAGATGTAATGAAGTGGTGAGAATGATACTAGTAATCACTAACTGAATCTAAAGCCTAATATTAACTATTGTCTAGAAACTTATAGCATTCGTAAGGAACACGTCTACTCTCTAGTCGTCTCAGTCCCGTCTGTCCTCACGCTACACATTGCGTGTTCAAACACGGACGCTGTATCCTCCGTGCATTAGCGAGTCTTGCGTGCATAGTGTCCCAGCACGCTGGCCCGTTAACTTGAGTAACCGGGTACTCCACGGTTACTCGTAGAGGCAAGCTTCCCAATGTCTTGGGGAAGCCCTCGCTCAACTGTACTTCAACGCTACCTTGGTTGACACAAGTGTGTCCCCTTGTGAGGCTATTTATAGCGCTGGTGTCTCTCCTGTCTGGTGTCTCCCTACTAGACTCTGTCTTAGCTCTATTACTTATATTCTTAACTCTCTAAACACTTATTGGAGATTTTGACAATAGTGATTATGACTGACCCATTACAGATAAAGAAAAAAGACGAAAATAAAAAAGAAACCGAGGAGAAAGAGCACTGTAGCCATAACACTTCATCAATCGTTGGATGATAGTGTTTAAGCATCACCCACTACAATTAATGTTATCAGCAATTATTAAATAAAAAAATATAAATTTCGTAACATAAAAAAGGGAGGTAATAGTGTAAGAACTCTCACTTATTTATTCATGAGTTGCATCCCTTGAAAATCTGGTCCCCGTATGTGCAATTTTGTGACGTTTAGCTTGCGGTGGTAGACTTTTTATATAGTAAAAATTAAAGGTGTTGCACCTTATTTTCTAAGTAGTTTGCACATTGTATACTACTATGGCAGACTAATGTTTGTTAAATGTGTGTGTGTGTTTTTTTAAACAAAAAATATATATATATTAAAGAAACTAACACTGTTATCTGTATACCATTTCAGTCTCATGTGTCGCATGAAGTATTATTCGCTCTTCGCCAAGCATTATGCAGTGTATGTGTCAAGTGCAGGAGTTTGTTTTTATTAGCTAAGTGATTGTGAGACAGCGTGTATGTGTCTAGATGTGTGAGTGTGTGTATGGGTGGATGGGTGGGAGTGTGTATATTATCTATGTGTGTGAGTTTATATGAGTGTATGTGTGTATGTGTATGCCTGTGTATATGTATGTGCGTGCATGTGTGTGTATGTGTGCATGTATGTGTGTAGGTGTGTGTATGAGAGCGTATGTATGTTTGTGTATATGCGTGTATGTATATGCATGTGTGTACGTGTATGTGTGATTGTGTGTATATGTGTGTTTTTGTGTGTATGTTTGCGATATGTGTGTATGTGCTTGTGTTGTGTGTGTATGTTCATGTGTGTATGTGTATATGTTTGTGTGTGTATGTGTGCATGCATGCAGTGTATGCGAGAGAGTGTGCATTTGTATGTTACTGAGTGTGTGCATAAATGTAAGAGTTTGTGCAAATGATGTAAGTATCTATGGAGGTATGCATGGGTGCGTGTATATTTATGAATGCGCGTGTGTCTACTTATCTAATAACATGGTAATATATATTGTTTATGTTTACAAAATCCATTTGACAATGTTGTTTTTTTTTCCTATGTGAATGTAACATGCACAGTTTATGAATGACAGATGAGTGATTGGAAGGGCCGAATGTAAGACGGGCCTGCGTGCCCAATTTGTTTCCCTTTGAAAATAAAGATCGATCGTTCGTTTGTTCTTTCACATCAAGCCAGCACGTCTGTCAGCTCACTGTACCACATGGATACTGAGCCGCGGTGGCCAGGACGGTTATCTGCCAACTCTCTGGTGACGGGTTCGAATCCTAATGGAGGTGTATTTTAACTGATTCAGTGCGGAAGGATAATATATCGCCAAATGTTACCTCCTATATGTACAGAAGGGCGAGACAGTGCAGACCTGACAAGGCGAACTCACATGGGACTCAAGAAATAATTCTTCTTATCAGAAATTCCTCTTATAAGAAAAATTCCTCAAAAGATAAAGAAGAAAATTGCCTGGCATAAACAAAGTATTCTTCACAACAGAAATTTGCCACATCCGAGATCGCGGTTTACACTGCATATCGCCATTGTAGTGTCATAGTGATATTTGTTTTGTTTCGTGGTTTCTTGCATATCCTTTACAGGACGTAGCAGTCAGCTCCAGCATTTCTTGGTCATTTGTGATTCCTAGGCAAATGAACGTTCAGTAATTTGTCATTGCTTTCTGATCGACCGACACGTATGCTATTCCATAAAAACCAACGCAATGAGATCTGCCCCCAAAATCATCCGCAGCTGTGTTTCGAACGCAGTATGCGGGATTACAATTTGCACCCTTAACTCCTCAGCCACAGAGCCAGTTTCGTGGTATCTTCCGCAGTTTCAATCGTCAGCGGACGGACATTGACATGATAATACTTGACGAGGTGCGCCATGTTTGGTCCAAACCTACTTTGGCGGCCTTCGTGATATTGTCCACATTACTCGTGGAGTGTCGGGTTTGTTTTTTTTTTTGGGGGGGGGGGGGGGAAGGGGCTACACCATACACCCAATACACGTTAAGGTGTTTAAAATGGGCCATGTCCTGTGTTTTAATTTTAAATACAGAATTCACAAACAATTTGCCCATTTCTTGGTCCACGCGATTCTCGGCATTTTTCTATAACATTTCACTTCAAAAACTCCGATTAAATTTCCATTCCATTATACCATAACCCCTACCCTGTTCATCCCTCAAAGAACAGTTATGTTAAGGTCTATCACCAGGCTCAAATTAATGATCCCGTGACCGAGTCAGCCACAAATAGAATATTGATTGGAAGGAGAGTGTTGTCCAAAGAGGGTAATGGCTGTGTATAAAACTTGTGGAATGGTCCATGACTTTTATCATTTTGTTACCACACGAAATGTATGTGTTAATAAATGTTTATATTGATGTGTTCTCTGGTGTCGTGCCATTGAGACATGATGTGATTTCACACATTCTAGATCATACTATTGTGAGGTTTGGTGAGTACGTTCCTTTCACATCACATTCTCTTCCAGTTTACGATGCTGACTCACTCCAATACATCATATTTTAGCAATCTCGGACATTTAATTAGTGCGTCTCATCGGCATGCTTCAATTAAAACATGAACAGATAGAGAGCATTTGTTTGATCTGTTCCCCAGGGCATGTTGGTGAGTTGGGACACGAGCAGGCGGACACACTGGCTGGGTCTCACCTCTGGGAGGGGTATGGTGCAAGATAAGACAGGTGTAGTCAGAGCTCTTTGGGATTGTTTTTTTATATTGCAGAAGAACAGAAAGAGCATCACGGCTTGGAGAAAATTGTGCTGCAGGAGGTGACAGAGGATTTGGCCGTCACTTAGTATTCGAGGAAACGTCAGACAGACATATAATCATACTTCTCCTGGTACCATTAGTATTGGGACTCTTCGCTGTCTGTTGAAGATGAGGACAGCTCATGTGTGGAAATATCCTGAGTGATACAACGTTGGTTCTTGACTCAACTCAACTAGCTCGCTCTAAGTAAAATCGGGATTTCCCATTGCAGCTCATAATCCTGTATTTTCCCGTAGCCATGAATGGGACAGTCACCATATTTGGTGAATAACCTTTCATGGTTTGGGGAATTTGACATTCCTCGAAACAATACAGTAGTGATATCTTTAAGTCATGCATAAGTTTGTTTGACTTCTTCATAGAGAAGTGATCTGAGAGGAAGTAAAATTGTCCGTGACAACCCTGTGGTTACAGACTTTATCATATAGATGCAAACAATGTGTTCCCTTAGTGAATTTAAAGACAATTGGCAACAGGTAGTAATAGCACCAGTATGGACGAAAAGAAAGGCATTATGTTGAGAGTGCAAATAATACACAGGTATATAATCTTGAGTCACAGAGGGACAATTTACACAAAACATTAACAGACAGGTTGTTGACTGAGGAAACTACAGCAGACAGGTTGTTTACTGAGGAAACTACAGCAGACAGGTTGTTGACTGAGGCAACTACAACAGACAGGTTGTTGACTTAGGTAACTACAGCAGACAGTTGACTGAGGTAACAACAGCAGACAGGTTGTTGACTGAGGAAACTTCAGCAGACAGGTTGTTGACTGAGGTAACTACAGCAGACAGGTTGTTGACTGAGGTAACAACAGCAGACAGGTTGTTGACTTAGGAATCTTCAGCAGACAGGTTGTTGACTGAGGAAACTACAGCAGACAGGTTGTTGACTGAGGAAAGTACAGAAGACAGGTTGCTGACTGAGGAAACTACAGCAGACAGTTTGTTGACTGAGGTTACTACAGCAGACAGGTTGTTGACTGAGGAAACTATAGCAGAAGGTTGTTGACTGAGGTAATTCAGCGCCTCACAGATATATCATTTCATATGGCTCAAAAGCCGGACGAGCTACCCACGTTCAGCGCCTGTCAGGGTCTTGATTATAAGACCAAAGGCTCGTATAAACTAACAGGCGTGAAAACAATCATTCACACAGAATGAGTGTACCAACACACGGCGATATAAATTAATCACTTTTAATCGCACTTCTCAACACAGCAATCATACCAGGCATCGCTCAACGTCATCGATAATGCCATTTCCAGAAACATACAATATAATATATCAATACATAAATGCAATAGAATACAACTCACTCAATCTTTACTCTACTCAACAAAGCATACAGGCTTTCTTCCATCAAGCATCGACTCATACACAGCAACACACTTTCACGTCCGTCCAGTCTCGATGTTCTAGGCTGTCTGAGCCACTAGCAGTGATTCCTCGTTGGCCCGGCTTTCCCTTCTCGTGGCTTCCGTGTGCCACGCTGACCTACGGCCATGCACTGCGTAGTAACCGTTAGTCAAGCTCACAGTCGTACCTGGTCGTTGCCTCCAGGCGGAGGAGATGAGGACTGGGAGATTCTGACATTGACTGAGGAAAGTACAGAGAACCATGTTGTACTCTTATAAATGCAAGGTCAGAAACAGTTTACCACACATTCTGTATAACACATGAATCTGACCATGTTCGTCACACAGACAATGCGGAATCTTAATATTCATGAGTTCTTTTTATTGACAACATGGCATCTTAAAATTGATCAGTCCTTCTAAATAGACAATATGGAATTATAAAATCGATCAGTTCTTTTCACAGACAACATGGCATCTTAAAATGATCGGTTCTTTACATTAAACACATGGGATCATACAAATCAGCAGGTCTTCATGTAGTCTACATCAAAAACCATAAATACGTGGAACTGATTAGTTCTTCACATCATCATTATTTAGGATATTCTTCACAGAACATCAGATTCATCCTATCCATCATTAGTTCCTGTGTCTGATACACTTTCATGCTTATGATGTCCTTAATATTCTGTGTCCACTGTCATATTAATTGACTACTGCCTCTTCTCTCAGGAAGTACAAGTCTCTGGATGTTCTCTCTAAACCACTGTCAGGTTTAACATGGTCAAACTATTTCAGTTTCCCAGACATGATGCTGTTTATGAGCTTGTTTCCTTCCATGTTCGCATCTTGAAACATTTGTTAGGAATTCTCTTCTGTATGATCCTTATAAGCACATTACATCACTATCATTGTATGAAAGCAAAAGCGTGCTAAAATGTTATATAGAACCTGGTTTGATGTATGGCGGGGAATCATGGAACATGAATGAACACATTATGAAGAGCCTAGAAGCAACGGAGTAATGGTTTTTGATACGAATGTTGTGAATACCTTGGACTCCTAGAGTAACTAACAACGTTTGTCCAGAAGAGATTAATGATAGAAGACATTATTTATAACTACAGGAAAGGAGCCAACAGCATGTAGGAAAATAGAGATGCTTCTGGATGGACTGAGACGGTTGCATAGAGGAATATCATTAGCAGAGTTGATCAAGAATACCAGGGAACTGTGGCTAGTCATGAACATTTATGCCAGTTGGCAGGGCACATGATGATGATGATGATGATGATGATGATGATGATGATGATGATGATGATGATGATGATGATGATGATGATGATTATGATGATGATGGTTGGCACACTGAAATTATGGAATGTATCAGTATCCAGATATAAAATTTGAGCATATGAAATTGATTAGTTCCCTACGTGAAATATGAAATCATGGAATTTATCGGTATGCAGATATCCGTATTAGAGACCTCATGTACTCTGAAACAGTTATTCAATCAATTTTACAACATATTCACATGAAGGTCAGCAGCTTATTCTGACAAATAGAATGCCATGATACATCACGTGTGCTACTGCTAGACACGCTGAGGTCATGGGTTTGAATTCGCACAGGATCGAGTCTTTAACATTGACCTCGGCTGCCAGATCTGGTCTTTAACCTTGACCTCGGCTTCCAGATCTGGTCTTTAACCTTGACCTCGGCTTCCAGATCGACCCGGCCTAAAGCTGGTACCAGAAAATGTCTTGGGAAGTGAAGGCTGCCGGGAGATATTGACGTCATCACTGCTCGAGTGTTGATTGTCCTATAATAATATGGGTCTAGAACCACACCACAGCCCGAGTGTCGATTGTCCTATAACAATATGGGTCTAGAACCACATCACAGCCCGAGTGTCGATTGTCCTATAACAATATGGGTCTAGAACCACATCACTGCCAGAGTATCGGTTGTCCTATAACAATATGGGTCTAGAACCACATCACTGCCAGAGTGTCGGTTGTCCTATAACAATATGGGTCTAGAACCACATCACTGCCAGAGTGTCGGTTGTCCTATAACAATATGGGTCTAGAACCACATCACTGCCCGAGTGTCGATTGTCCTATAACAATATGGGTCTAGAATCACGTGCGCAATACGCAAACAGGCGTGTACAAGGCACCTTTACTGGCTTACTTTACTATGCCATATAAACCAGATGCCTTCTACACGCCTTAAGACACATAGCGTTGCTGGACACATGTTTGTATAGACCAGACACATGTTTGTATAGCCCAGACACATGTTTGTATAGCCCAGACACATGTTTGTATAGAACAGACACATGTTTGTATAGACCAGACACATGTTTGTATAGACCAGACACATGTTTGTATAGACCAGACGACACTAGGGGCTGATGTTGTCAGTGTCACGCCGGCCGCCTTTACTTCCCAAGATATTTCCTGTAGCCATTTTGAGCTGGGTCCACCTGTCAGCCCAGGTCAAGTTTAACAATTCGAATCCGCCCTCCTACATTTCGAACCCCTGACCACCAGTGAGACAGGCGAGTGTCCTAGCACTAGTTAACAGTGGCTCCCATGTCATAGAACTCACCCATAGAAACACGAAAAGTAGACCCATTTGTCATAATTATTCTTCTCTAACTGGTACATACGTAATACACACCCACCAGCTTTCATGTCAACAACAGCCACACCAACAACCGGTTGTTGCTTTCGCCTCAGCTGAACTCTCACACACGCGAGTACTTGACTCTTGATACAGACTTTGCTTGTATTGGACACTAACATACACATGTTCTTCTTCGCCAGTCCTAATGAAATAGCTACCACATAGAGTACCATCAACTGGAGCTGTGAATATCCCGCTAGTCTGCATTAAAGTTCTCGCCAACATTGCAGTTCTGTCTTGTACTGTCTTATTATAGTGTTGACAGCGACTTCGCCTTTAAACTGTCGTTGTCCAAGCATTAAATCCACATCTAGTTCTGGAAGATTTCACTTCTGTAAAAGAATCAAAGTAAGTTGCTCTCCTACTTCAATCTCATTGTTAAAAACAAAACTACAATGCCAAACTATACTAAGGCTAACTATCACCATCAGCGGAATAATCAAATGTCTTGCCAAGTGACATGTGTGAAATACTTCTGCACACTTCACAATGTCCAAGAGAATGTATCAATGACTGACATAATGTATTCCACGGCGGAAAAAAGAAAATCCTAACCTGTACAGTTCGCGGAGACTCCACTAGCCAGGCGGCCTTAATTCCTCAGGCTTAAAGACCCCTTGCCATACACCGCAAGGTACTATATTGGCAGTAAATTTCAGTGACAGATGAAAGGCTGTCAAGAAACATGTCACTCTAACTTCCTTTACCATTCTATCCATTCGTCTATCCAAATGTTACATTATGTTCCAGGTATATTAGAGAGCATGTTGAACAACTTCATGCATTAATTCCTCTTCTTCGTTCATCCGGAATTTTTTCGGACGTGATTGCGTTGTGCCTGTTTACAGCAGAGCTGCGTTCTTGCGCCGTTAGGCCGACACATCCGACTTCTGCGGGCATTTGTTGACCGGGTTAACCTTCCCGGGATGCATTAATTTATCCAGTTGTTACATTATGTTAAAGGTATATAAGAGAGCATGTTTAAACACCTTAATCCATTCATCTATCCAGTTGTTACATTATGCTCAAGGTATATAAGAGAGCATGCTGAAACAACTGTATCCATTCATCTATCCAGTTGTTACATTATGTTCAAGGTATATATGCCGTCTCCGTGGCTAAGACTTGCGAACGCGGTTCGTAAGCCACTTACCAGGCGTTCAAAACGCAGCCGCGACCGATTTGTGCAGCAGACCGTGTCGCGTTGTGTTATAACGTGGTGGTATGGGAGCTGGTCGTTCAGAAAGCAATGGCAAACTACTGAGCGTAAAAACTTGCCTAGTACATCAACAGCAGATGAACAATGCTGGTGTTGACTGCAACGTCCCGTAAGGTATATGCAACATTAAATAAATAAAAAATATAAGTGAGCATGTTTGGAAAACAACTTCATCCATTCATCTATTCCAGTTGTTATGATTATGGTTCCAAATATAGTAAGAGAGCATGTGAGAAACAGACTTTATCCATTCATCTATCCAGCTTGTCACATTATGTCTCAGGTAATAGTAGGTAGAGCATGATGAAACACACATTATATCCATGTCATCTATTCCAGTTGTTGACATTATGTTCAGGGATATCAGAGGAGCATGTTGAATACAACTTTATCCATTCATCTATCCAGTTGTTACATTATGTTCAGGTATATAAGAGAGCATGTTGAAACAACTTTATCCATTCATCTATCCAGTTGTTACATTATGTTCCGGTATATAAGAGAGCATGTTGAAAACAACTTTATCCATTCATGCTATCGTATGTGTTACATTATGTTCCAGGTATATAAGAGAGCATGTTGAAAGAACACTTTATCTTCTGCCCCTTAGCCTCCATTGGAGCACAGGCCATAAAAACTACCCATAGCCAGGCCGACTGATATTTTACTGTCCTCCTACAGCTCCCTCCATGTCCTCCATATTATTCATTTCTGTCTATAATTATCTTTTACGCGTGATCTGTATTCTGTTTGTGTAGTTCTGTTGTGTGTGTTTGTGTGTGTGGTGTGTGTGTGTGTGTGTGTGTGTGTGTGTGGTGTGTGTGTGTGTGTGTGTGTTAGATATGAAATATCATCATGTGCCAAGTCGATAAGCATGGGCGGTCATGTTTCGCCATCTTACGTGATCACTCAGAAGTCGTCGATCAGCACTGTGTCTTGTGTCGACCATGCCACGTGACCAAGCCATCCAGATTATTTACTTCTCTGCCTTCCCCATATTCTTTCCCCCTCAATATTGCTAGTTGTCACCAGTTCTTTAGTTTATCGCTTCTTATACCATGCCCAAACAAATGTTGACTTCGACAGTATCCACCGTCCATCACTTTGGAATCTACTTAACATTTATGGTTTTCCTACCAAATATACCAACGTCATAAAATCTTTCTACAAAGAGACACATTGCTGCGTAAGAACAGAAACAGGCAACTCTGACTGGCTCTCAGTCGAAACACGAGTGAAACAGGGTTGTGTCTTATCACCGATGCTTTTTGGAATAGCTATCGATTGGGTCATGCGCAAATGCACAAACAACACAAATATGGGTATCCATTGGGTTGACAAAATTCTAGAAGACCTGGACTTTGCCGACGACATAGTGCTTTTGAGTTCAACACACCCGGATGCCCAAGAGAAAATAAAGCACCTCCAAAATGTTTCAGGGCAAATTGGTCTCCAAATTAACACCACAAAAACAAATACTATTGATCTTACCAACAGTTCAGATGACACCAAATTGAACAGCTACGTTCTTGAAAAAGTCAACAGCTTCACATACCTAGGAAGCAAAATGACATCTACAGGGGACTCAACACCAGAAATATGATCTAGAATCGCACTGGCATCTAGTGCCTTCAATAAACTGTCAAACATCTGGAAGACAAAGACACTCAGCAAACACACAAAACTTAAAATCTTCAACTCTTGTGTGATTCCAGTGTTAACGTATGGATGTGAAAGTTGGAAATCAACGGTAGCTTGAAATAAAAAATTAGACAATTTTGAGAACAAATGTCTTAGAAGACTTCTAAACATCCACTGGACAGACTTCAGAACCAATTCGCAAATAAGACAAGAGACTAAGCAAGATACAGTATCCAATTTCATAAGAAGACGCCGTTGGAACTACATCGGCCATGTACTCAGAATGGACAAGACAATACTCCCCTACCAAGCCCTCATTTGGTCACCGGTAGGGAAATGAAAACGGGGAAGACCAAGAGAGACCCTGCGTAGAACCATCATTAGAGAAGGTTCATTCAATGGTCAAGTAAATATCCAAGATCTACAACAGGTAGCAGCGAACCGCCAGGCATGGAGAGTCAGGACTTCTGCCCTATGCGCCGCCTTAGGCTCAAGAAGAAAGACTAACTATTTATAATTTCTCTAATCAGTTTATGGTTTTCATTTGTTTTCTTGCAGAACTTGGTCATTGGTTTTCTGCTAACGCATGACATTCTTTGGATTTCCCTTACAAACAACATGTCGACTGCCAAAAGATATTTTTCAGCTTGTCTGAACATTATGTGACATATCACTCATGGCAATAAAAAACAGGAAAGAGAACAATTTTCACTGATAACTATTCTTCTCAATAATGTTCACACAAGAATACAGCACTCCACCAGCATTCATGGTAACAACAGCCACGCCACAAGCGGTTGTGTGTTTCCTCGCAGCTGAACTCTCACACACTTGGCTACTTGAAGATTGGTACATACATTGCGTGTGTTTGACATCCCCATTCAGTTCCATGTTCTTGATGAGACATAATGAAATAGCTGTCACATATAGTCCATCAACTGTAGCTGTGAATATCCTGCTGTCTGCATTAAAGTTCTCACCACCATAATAGTTCTATATTGTTATTGTTTTATACTGTCTGCAAGGTCCTCTTCTTGTGATCCATGATTTAGCATTAAATTCACAGCTTGGTTCTTGAAGATTTCAGTTCTGTCAATGAATCACCACTAATTCTCTCCCCATAACGATCACGTGTAGAAAACGACACTGCTGAACAATACCATTGCTGTGTTATTATTATCAAAATTAAATGTCTGGCTATTGGGCATGGAGTGATCCCACTTCTCCACATTTCCAGATGTCCAATGATCACCAACAGAATGTATTCCTTCCCTGAGCTCACAGTGTGTCAACATCCGTGATTATATTCTGTCACGTGATGATATTTGTCCATACAAAAATAAGTTCTTGTAGCTAGGAAGCTGCTGTGGGTATGTGAAGTGCTGGGGACCATCACATGTGTGGCCTGAGTGCACGGAGGTATGTGAAGTGCTGGGACCATCACATGTGTGGCCTGAGTGCACGGAGGTATGTGAAGTGCTGGGACCATCACATGTGTGGCCTGAGTGCACGGAGGTATGTGAAGTGCTGGGACCATCACATGTGTGGCCTGAGTGCACGGAGGTATGTGAAGTGCTGGGACCATCACATGTGTGGCCTGAGTGCACGGAGGTATGTGCGTTGTCCTTTGCAGGACGTGTGTATTCAAGCCCAAACCTCCAGTCCATTTACCTAGGCAAGTTAATGTTCAGTAGTTTGCCCATTGCTTTCTGACGGGAATTCAACGTTGAATTCCACTGACCGGCATAGGAATGAAAGCCCCGTACCCTGGCCAGTCAAAAAACACTGGAAGTTTAGTGCAAGCGCATTAGCCTGGCGACCACGCCGACTTCTAAATGTAGGATTAGGGTGTCAGTATTTAGCTCGATGACCTCTACATGGAGGATTAGGTGGTCAGTATTTAGCTCGCTGAACCTCTACATGGAGGATTAGGTGGTCAGTATTTAGCTCGCCTGACCTCTACATGGAGGATTAGGTGGTCAGTATTTAGCTCGCTGACCTCTACATGGAGGATTAGGTGGTCAGTATTTAGCTCGCTGACCTCTACATGGAGGATTAGGTGGTCAGTATTTAGCTCTACTGACCTCTACATGGAGGATTCGGTGGTCAGTATTTAGCTCGCTGACCTCTACATGGAGGATTAGGTGGTCAGTATTTAGCTCGCTGACCTCTACATGGAGGATTAGGTGGTCAGTATTTAGCTCAGCTGACCTCTACATGGAGGATTAGGTGGTCAGTATTTAGCTCACTGACCTCTACATGGAGGATTAGGTGGTCAGTATTTAGCTCGACTGACCTCTACATGGAGGATTAGGTGGTCAGTATTTAGCTCACTGACCTCTACATGGAGGATTAGGTGGTCAGTATTTAGCTCGCTGACCTCTACATGGAGGATTAGGTGGTCAGTATTTAGCTCGCTGACCTCTACATGGAGGATTAGGTGGTCAGTATTTAGCTCGCTGACCTCTACATGGAGGATTAGGTGGTCAGTGTTTAGCTTGCTGACCTCTACATGGAGGATTAGATGGTCAGTATTTAGCTCGCTGACCTCTACATGGAGGATTAGGTGGTCAGTATTTAGCTCGCTGACCTCTACATGGAGGATTAGGTGGTCAGTATTTAGCTCGCTGACCTCTACATGGAGGATTAGGTGGTCAGTATTTAGCTCGCTGACCTCTACATGGAGGATTAGGTGGTCAGTATTTAGCTCGCTGACCTCTACATGGAGGATTAGGTGGTCAGTATTTAGCTCGCTGACCTCTACATGGAGGATTAGGTGGTCAGTATTTAGCTCGCTGACCTCTACATGGAGGATTAGGTGGTCAGTATTTAGCTCGCTGACCTCTACATGGAGGATTAGGTGGTCAGTATTTAGCTCGCTGACCTCTACATGGAGGATTAGGTGGTCAGTATTTAGCTCGCTGACCTCTACATGGAGGATTAGTGGTCAGTATTTAGCTCGCCAAACGAACTTCGATTGCAGACATCGAACATTTGTCCACTGCCATGATGGAAGGCCTGTCTGGAATCTTCCTCACTGTCTTCCTCTAGATCTGTGTATATTAATCTATCTGGTTGTTACAGTATGGTCCTGTTTGTCCTCTTACAAGAGCTGTAAGCCAAACGCAACGCGCAACAAAACAGCAAAACCAAGCGCCAGTAATAGACTCGCACGAATACAGAGATAAGTGGAGAGTTATGTTGCCAGTGTTGGTTTGAACAGCAGCAAGACAGTAACAACAAACTCCACACGACGATGACAATAACAACAGCGCACAAAATACCAACAACAACAACAACAACAACAAACAACAACAACAACAACAACAACAACAACAACAAGAGAGTAACGTATAGAAGATGTGAGAGTTACCTAATGTTGTTTATCTCTGGGACATAACTGCGAACTCCGGATTACCCGAGACAGCTGCAAAAGTTACAGAAATACTATTATACTATACTCATACTATACTATACTATACTATACTATACTATACTATACTATACTATGGAGTCAAGATCGGTACAGTGTCTAGTCACGCTTGCATACCGGATCCGGCGGTAATGAGTTCGAATGCCGTTGGATGAGGGCATATTTTCAGTGATATAGGTCATCCAGGTGGACCCAGCCTAAAATTGGTACAGGAAATGTCCTCGGACGTAAAGGCGGCCGGCCATGATATTGACCACGTCATCCGGCGAGCGCCGATTGCTCTGTAAAAATATCGGGCTAGCACCATTGTCGTTGTGATGACGTACTCCAGCAACATTGTCGTTGTGATGACGTACTCCAGCAACATTGTCGTTGTGATGACGTACTCCAGCAACATTGTCGTTGTGATGACGTACTCCAGCAACATTGTCGTTGTGATGACGTACTCCAGCAACATTGTCGTTGTGATGACGTACTCCAGCAACATTGTCGTTGTGATGACGTACTCCAGCAACATTGTCGTTGTGATGACGTACTCCAGCAACATTGTCGTTGTGATGACGTACTCCAGCAACATTGTCGTTGTGATGACGTACTCCAGCAACATTGTCGTTGTGATGACGTACTCCAGCAACATTGTCGTTGTGATGACGTACTCCAGCAACATTGTCGTTGTGATGACGTACTCCAGCAACATTGTCGTTGTGATGACGTACTCCAGCAACATTGTCGTTGTGATGACGTACTCCAGCTTCCCTTTCTCATGACGTGCCCACAGAATGTGGACTGTCTACTTCTGATACCAGTAACCAGTTCTCTTTGTGAGTTCACTTCTTTTAAGATATCTTCGTTGTTCTTTCTGTCCGTCCACGGTGTTCTCATCATTCTTCTATAAGCCACATCTCCGCACCTTCAGCGTGATTTTCCACTTGTCTGTTAATTGTCCTTGATTAGCATCTGTACACCAGGATAGGCACAATATAGCACTTAAGAACTGTTTTCCTCACTTCAATTGACAAGATAAATTGTAGAGAATATTCTTTATCTTAGGAAATGCTGTCTTTGTTTTGGCTATTCTACATATAACTTACCTAATACATCTTCTATTTCTTATTATTAAACACATTGACTTATTTCAGAATTGTTCCGTTCACTTTGGTGTTGCATTTAATAAACAAAAAAAATTATATGCCCCGAAGTTTCCTGTTATGTGTCTGTGATATGATAGAGCCATCACATTGTGTAAGCCTGAATGCACGGAGACATAGGTGGCCAATCTGTCCCTGACTTTAGTGTAAGCCTGAATGTACGGAGACATAGGTGGCCAATCTGTCCCTGACTTTAACAGGCTACGAGCCCAGCCGTCGCACCCGACTCAGACCGTGCTCATGACTTTATCAGCGCAGTTCCCTATGTTACATTTGGGTGTGCAAGTGTTCTTTGTAATAACCATTATTCCTGTTGTTCTGTACTTACATTTGTGTGTACAATCTTTCTTTGTAACAATCATTACTTCTTTTGTTCTATTGTTACGTTAGGGTGTACAATTGTTCTTTGGTATAACTATAACTTCTGTTGTTCTTTTGTTACATTTGGGTGTACAAGTATTCTTTGCTGTAACCATTACTTCTGTTGTTCTGCTGTTACATTTGGGTGTACAATTGTTCTTTGTTATAATGATTACTTCTGTTTTTCTATTATTGATACATTTGAGTGTACACTTGTTCTTTGTTATAGCTATTACTTCTGTTTTCTCATGTTACATTTGCGTGTACAATTGTTCTCTGTAATAACCATTACTTCTGTTTTTCTGATTTTACATAGCCTCGCTGCTAATTTTGCGAAAACAATGGGACCCACGCGTTCTTCTACTCAATTTGGCGTTGTTTCTCGTTGTGTGAGCATTTCTTGCTAATAGGTTAACCCTTTCCTTTTAGCTCCATCATGAGACCAAATAAAGTTTCCAGAGCCAGCAGCCCTTCGGCGAAGAAGGCCAGGAACACGATCCAGTTTAAGAAAGAAATCGCTGATAAATACGAGAGCGGCATTAACATTGCTGATATTGGCCGCGTGTTCGGGAAATCGCCATCAACGTTAAGTTCCATTGTGGCGAAAAAGGAAGCAATATATGAGGCTAATGAAGCGAAAGATATGAATGTGCTAACGAAACAGATCTCGCAAACAACTGAAGATGTCGAACAGTTCTTATTAATTTGGATACATCAAAAACATTTAGATGGCGATTCTGTTTCGGGGGCAATCAGATGTGAAAAGGCCAAACTGTTGTATGCCTATCTCATTTAGACAATGCCTGGGATGAGTGCTGTCAGCAACTCACTTGTTACAGGCATACACGGATTCTCTTCTTTTGCACTAAACGAAGTGACAACTCGTCTCGTTTACAAAAGGATACATGTTTATTCGGAGCAGATTATACAAAGGCTCCCCGAGCGGAATACCACAACGGTATTAAACATCTTATAATGTGATGATGATACGATGGGATGAGAGGATGATATAACTATTCTAATCACTGAAGCTAAGCTAGACTATTACACTAAGGTATTGTCCTTTATAACTACAAAGTCTTCCTAGCGGAATACACGTCTGATTCCGACGCCGTCTTGGTCCTGTCTGAGCTCGCTGAGCGTGGCGTGTTCAGCCACTAGCAACTCAGCTCATCGTGCGATGCTTGTTTTACGTGCTGGGCCTTGGGCTGTGTTGAGCACAGTTACCTGGTCCTCACCTCGTGAGCTAGGTTTCCCCGGTTCTTGGGTAACACCAGCTCAGTTGCACTGGTTGCCCTTCTTGTTGACACAGGTGTGTCCTGTTATAGCTATTTATAGCGTTGGTGTCTCTCCTGTCTGGTCTCCCGTCCTATTACGTCACCTGTCCCCTAATAAGCTCTGTTTGAGCTCTCTCAGACCTTAGAGCTTCCTTTCAAGTCTTTGACAAGTGCTAGTGTACTTAGTGATGTTAAGACCAGCAGAGGGTGGTTTGAAAAATTCTGGCATACAAAAGACATGAAGACCAAGAAGGGAATCGACCCAAGATAATGCCGGTCTCCGCGGCTAAGGGTTTGCGGACGTGAATAGTGAGCCCACTTACCTGCGTTCGAAACACAGCTATGACCGATTTTGCAGCAGAACGCGTCGCGCTGGGTTATAACGTGTTGGTATGGGAGCCGGTTGTTCAGAAAGCAATGGCAAACTACTGAACATAAACTTGCCAAGACACCAACAACAGCAGTAAAATGCTGGTGTTGACAGTGATGTCCTGTAAATAGGATATGCCAAAAACAAGTGCCTTGATACCTAAGGTCCTTATAGAGGGGGATTCCCCTTCCAAACAATAATATCCGCACCTCTCGCTCCTCTCCTCGCCGTCTTCCATACGCCAAGAAGAGTCTTCAGACAGGTAAATGTCATGTTAAATGTTTATGTATTCTTTACATTAGTCTTTTTATATTCATTTTATATTAATTTCTGATTGGTTTTTAGGATTAAAAACTATATTTATTCTCAATAAAATGTGTTTTTGGTATGTATTTCTGTGTGTCTAGGATGAATTAATTGGATTTACATTGATTCAAACGGAAATAATTGTCTCGGTTTTCGTCGGTTTCGGATTTCGTCGATTGTTTTCGGACGGATTATCGACGAAAACCGAGATTCCATTGTATGTTAAAAATGTCCAACACTCTAATAAAATTTTTTCGTGTTTCATGCTATCGAATGTCTAAGTGTATGAATAAAGAACAAATACAGAAGTCTGTTCATTTCAATCATTGATTTCTAATAGTGTTCTTATACGTCGTCTTTCCCTTCTAAAAATTACGTTACTACTGATCATTTACAATTTCTGATTTATGTTAATGTCGTTACCTCAGTAATGGCAAACTACTGAGCGTAATCTTGCCAAGAAATCAACAATCAGCTGAAAGATGCTGATTTGACAGCGATGTCCTGTGAAGGATATGCGAACAACAACAACACAAAGTTACCTTAGTGCCGCCTCCCTGGCTAGGCGTTAAAACGAATTTCTCCGTAATCCCGTTTATCCAGTGCGGGGTAGCCAGGGGTAACGCAGTGCGCGAGAATTGGTAGCGGTTCTCGCCGCGGTGGTAACTTACGGGATATGTGAGCCGGCCGCTCAGAAATCAATGGCAAACTACTGAGCGTAATCCTGCCAAGAAATCAACAACGGTAAAAATGCTGGTGTTGACAGCGATGTCCTGTAAAGGATATGCGGAAAAAAAAGTTATCTTAGTGTTATTACTATTTTTTAATTCTTTCCTGTGTTGTTTATGTTATTGTTTGGAGATGAAATCGCTTTGCTGAAATGTGCTCTATGTTTTGTGATTGTATTCTTGTAATTGCACGCATTGTCTCTTCCAATTGTTTACATTTCTACAGCCTGACCAAAGTTTTAAAAAGGCAAACCTTTGTGACATTGTCATCTCGCACACTGGCCCGTTCATTGAGACATGTTCTGAGTTGTTCTAGTGGTCTCAGTCGGTCGTTTAACATCTGACACAGGATCCGCAACTGTACAATTGACAACAAAACTGTTCTTATATAGAACATCAATGATATTATTGGATGTTATCATATCAGTCAATAAATCAAGTGCCGTCTTCACATTGAATGTTGGCTGTAGATAATATTCAAAATTGTCTTCTCTGACTTTGGTTGTTGTTGTGCTTGTTGTTGTTGTTGTTGTGTTGTTTGTTGTGTTGTGTTGTTGTTGTTCTTCTTCTCTTCTTCTTCTTCTTCTCTTCTTGCTCCTCCTCTTAATCTCCCCTCTTCTTTTTCATCATCATTCATCTACTCTTCTTCTTCCTATTTGATACTTCTTTTACTCCTCCTCCACCTTTTTCTTCTCATTACTAGTAAGTAAGTAAGTAAAGTAAGTAAATCTTTATTTTCCAAGGGTTAAGAATTGGGCACGCAGGCCCGTCTGACATTCTGCCCTTCTTCTTTATTTCCTCTCATACATTCTTTCATTCAACATCTCTTATGAAGCAATTCTTTGACAACAAAAGAACAATAAGCATTAAAACGCATGAAAAATAATCAAAATAATGAGGCAATGTTTAACATGGGCATCATGAATACCCAAGGTGGGTGTAACATATGGGAATGTTGTTGTTTCTTTTCTTTTTGGCTAGAGTTCGTTAGAGGTTAGAGTTACTACCACTCTACAGCTACTTATACAACTACAGCTACTGACCACGTACACCATCTAAAAGTCTTAAGTCTCAGAGTACACGGTCATCTACACGGCTCAAAGTCACATAGTACTAAGTCGTCTACACGGCTCAAAGTCACATAGTACTAAGTCATCTACACGGCTCAAAGTCACATAGTACTAAGTCATCGTACACGGCTGAAAGTCACATAGTACTAAGTCAGCTACACGGCTCAAAGTCACATATTACTAAGTCATCTACACGGCTCAGAGTCACATATTACTAAGTCATCTACACGGCTCAAAGTCACATAGTACTAAGTCATCTACACGGCTCAAAGTCACATAGTACTAAGTCATCTACACGGCTCAAAGTCACATAGTACTAAGTCATCTACACGGCTCAAAGTCACATAGTACTAAGTCATCTACACGGCTCAAAGTCACATAGTACTAAGTCATCTACACGGCTCAAAGTCACATATTACTAAGTCATCTACACGGCTCAGAGTCACATATTACTAAGTCATCTACACGGCTCAAAGTCACATAGTACTAAGTCATCTACACGGCTCAAAGTCACATAGTACTAAGTCATCTACACGGCTCAAAGTCATATAGTACTTAGTCATTTACACGGCTCAAAGTCACATAGTACTAAGTCATCTACACGGCTCAAAGTCACATATTACTAAGTCATCTACACGGCTCAAAGTCACATAGTACTAAGTCATCTACACGGCTCAAAGTCACATAGTACTAAGTCATCTACACGGCTTAAGTCACATATTACTAAGTCATCTACACGGCTCAAAGTCACATATTACTAAGTCATCTACACGGCTCAAAGTCACATAGTACTAAGTCATCTACACGGCTCAAAGTCACATAGTACTAAGTCATCTACACGGCTTAAGTCACATAGTACTAAGTCATCTACACGGCTCAAAGTCACACAGTACCTAATCATCTACATGGCTCAAGGTCACACAGTACCTAATCATCTACACGGCTCAAAGTCACACAGTACCTAATCATCTACATGGCTCAAGGTCACACAGTACCTAATCATCTACACGGCTCAAGGTCACATATTACTAGTCATCTACACGGCTCAAAGTCACATAGTACTAAGTCATCTACACGGCTCAAGTCACATAGTACTAAGTCATCTACACGGCTCAAAGTCACATAGTACTAAGTCATCTACACGGCTCAAAGTGTCAGTGTACTTGGGTCATCTACGCGGTCTCAAAGTCACAAAACTGAGGCAAATGTCTCATAGACCACAAACTGAGAACCCTGAGCACATCGTTCAGTCTGCCCAACTTTCAGAGATCTGCGCTGCCAGACGTACAGGAGCGTCCTGAGCTGGAGCAGAAATTATGGGGCACTGACATGGAAAAAAACGATGAACCTCATCCCAGGCAAGGGGGCAGCATGCCCAATTAATATGAGAATTCGAGAGAATACGACATGCACAACAAGCTCTCAATTTCATGCCAGCAACAAACACTTCCTTCCACACATTTTCACGGCCAAGGTTAATGTCAAACATACTTGTACACAATTTCTCTGTTGAAGAGTTCATACTCACATTTGCTTCTCCTTTCTCAGCCTGTTTCTGGACGTCCTTCACATTTCTCCCACCGTCTGCCTCCAATGTCTGCAGCCGGGTCTCTAGTTCTCTCAACAAGGTCGTGTTCTGAGCTTGACCTTCAGATATGAGCTGGGCACTCTGTGTGTTAGCCATGCCCTTGTTTGCCAGGTCTCGTGTTACAGTTTCTATATCCTCATGTTTATTTCTGCAGTCATCAATGATTCCATCAATTCTAGCATCTAATGCATCGACATTTACTTTCACAGACTCCAGTAGATTAGGTACATGAACAAGTTTCTCTGCGAGTTGTGCCTGAGATGTCATCTCTGCTTTCAGTCTGTCTTGTGCCGTAGTATCTTCTGCAACTGTTTCTGCAGACTTTGTAATCTTGTCTTCTGCTCTTGCTCTATTGCAATCTTGTGTTTCACTGATATCACTGATTTGTTGTTTGACTTGTTTAAATCCTTGAGCCGTGCTTCTTGTCCGACTCTGATAGTTGGATGACAATTCACTTCAAGTTGTTTATTAATGTCCCTTGTCTGACTCTGATAGTTTGGATGACAATTCCTTCAGTTCTTGATCAATGGCCACTTTGTTGTTCAGCAACTTTTTCTGTTCTGCTCCTGAAGGAGCACATGGCCTCTTCTATGACAGCAATTCTGTCTAAAACGGGCTTTCATGTGAGCTCCATCTGTACTGCATAAAATCAAACATATGTCAATGATAACTAAAATCAAAATATATTATGTTCATATGTTTTATTGGCATGGTGTCATTAACATCTGCAAACAGTAATGGCTAGACTGTTGGACATCATATACAACCTCAAGAGCTCTGTATTCAAACATGTCACAGGCCAACTATAGAGAGGACATCAACAGCCTACACCACCAGGACTAGAATACAATCTGTAGACTAGAAACACAACACGCAGCCCTGGCCATACACTTACATCACGTGACTGCAGACCATGCTGCCATACTGCAAGCACTTCAGTGGACAAGGAGAGGACAAGCATTCACCATCTGTTAATGGTCCCTACATTGGTGATGTCAGGACACAACTACAACCCCCCACCCCCACCCCCACACCACACACACACAAATCACCAACATACTTATTGAGACGTCACAGAGTTTGAGTGGAACAACTGATCAACAGTAACACACATCAAGGTGACATAGTTATCTATACTGCTGGGACAATAGTGAGAAACAGAAGGAGTGGTTGGGGTGTCTTTGCGAAGGCTAATAATGGGCGATTCTTAAAAAAAGGAGAGTCTGGCATATGAGGCTGCGACCTCGTTGGTTAGGGGAGACCACTGCAAGACACACTGTCTTCATCGCGGACTCAAGGAGTATGCTAGTAGGGTGGAGAAAGGAATATTTCGTGTGGAATGGCTCACCCCGCTTCAGAGGTCACGGACTGTAAGAATTGTATGGATTTTTTTTTGTCCTGGCCATGCGGGAGTGCGGGGGAATGGACAGGCTGATAGGATGGCAGGGAATGTGGTAGATTACTTATGAACAAGGGGGGTGGTCATGCTCCTGTGGGACCAGATGGAGAAGGTGGGGGAACAGACTGAGAACCCGTATACAAAAATGGTAAGATAGAGGGGGATTGGCAGGGGTCCTAGTAGAATCTAAGAACTGAGTGGGAAACCTCGAGAACTTTAATCAGATAGCTGTAGGAAAAACTATAAGTGAAACTCTTCGCTGGTTTTGAATGAGGGGACGGAGAGCATATGGGAATGTCCTGAGTGCAGTGATGTGGTTCTTAGCTCAACTCAACTAAATTAGACACTTCATCATCATGTGCCCTGCCAACTGACTTAAAAGTTGTGGGATGTGGTTTTATATAGAGAATTATTGTTGTTTATGTCTGGGGATCCTTGGGGGATTTGGGTTTGGATTCTCTCTTCATTTTAGAATGAAAAGAGCAGGGAATTCTACCAAAAACACAAAAAGGGAAAAATATTTTATTCTTTTGTAACTATTCTGTGCGTACTTCTCCTTTCTACTAAACCCCCCTATAAATTTTAATTTAAGTTTTGAGGACATTGTTTGTTTAAAAACATAAAAAACCACTTGAACAAATATCAACCGTAATTGTGTCAGAATCTCAAACCCCAGATGCAGGAACATCGTTACGCCCGCCAGGCGAATAGTCCCCAACCGGGATGCGGGGACGTCGTTACGCCAGCCAGGCGAGTATTAGTTACCTGCCCGCAGGTTGCTGGCTGACGCGATAGCCAGCGGTCAGGCAAGGACAAAGAAAGGGCGCACGCGGTCCTCGTGACGTCAATCCACAGAGGGCAAGCGCTTTGCGAGAAACAGACAGACAGCTTCGGTACTCGGACCAGACAGGACGTGTGGGGGTAGAGAAAGGCTTTGTGTTCTGTGCCCGAAAGTCGAGTGCTTGTACATCTTGTGAGATAGACTGAAAAGCTGTGGGTTGTCTGTAAGTGTATTGATGCATTGTATATGTATTGTAATGATCATCACATGCCAAACTAGATCGTTTGCATGTGATTTGTAAATAAATCCTTGAACTTCGTGTCGTTGTGTCTCAAGTCCAATCATGTTGTACTTGTACTTGTCTCACATGTGTTAGGTATAACGAGCCAGGTCTAAGACCCTGACATGTGTGAACGTGGTGGTCGTCCGGCTTTAAATGAACGTGGTGGCATCGCCCGGGTTAAATGAACGTGGGGGCATCGTCCGGTTTTTAAATAAACGGGGTTTAATTAATTAAGTTTTGAACCTAGATTTGTGAACTGAGGACTTGTGTCCAGCTTTATGTACATTTAAATGTGAACGTAAAGGCTCATCCTTATATATTATTAATTGTTTGAATAGGAGGCTAGATGTGAAGTAAAGTAATACATTTTTTTGATCTTGTAAACGTGTAAAACATCAGTGATTGTGTAACTTGTCGCCATTTTGACCTTGTCGACATTGTGACCTTGTCGCCATCTTGTAAACTTGATGTCTATGTCCTTACTGAATGTCATCTTGATGTAAGTGATATGTCATCAATGTTGTAGAGTGTTGAGATATATTTAGATTGTCTTTGTGAAGTTATTGTGGAAAGCAAAAGTTTCGGAAAGAAAGTGACTTTTTGTTTGAAAAATTGTTGACTACGACATTACGACCTACAATTACACTCAACGCCATACAAATAATCAAAACTTAGTGACAAGCATACACACCACATCAGATAGACGCTAATTTATTCCCCCAAAAACAAAGCATTTTTCTGTGCCATCTGAAACCCTTGCCCGTAGAGGTCATTTGTGTTTTGAAGTAGCGACCCTACAGTTCCTAGCCCTGATTTGAACCGTTCTCCACCGCATCCAGTACACTTGAGTATATTTTCTTTTCTATATACTTTCGGATGCAAATTTGGGCACAAATTGTAAGTTGAACACAATTGTAAATTTTTCACTTTACTAAAACTTGTAACAAATTGTGTGTGTTGATACTCTTTTGCATTTAAATTTCCATCATGTCTTCATTAAATGATTTCATCGAGATGGGTTTAAAGCTAAAGTTAACGGTGAGAGTTAACAAAGTGGAGTGAAAGAAAATACTCTGAATACCACGAACGCGAAGAGAGAGCGGCTAAAAGAGCTCCCAAGCCCCTAGGGGCAAAAACAGCCTTAAAGAAAGCAAAGCAGAACTATCTGCAAAAACAAAACAGGCAGAGTTAGATAATAAATTTGGGGGAAAGCGGAAATCTCAGCTCAGAGTAAAAGAGAAGAGCTTGAGTTACAACTAAAAATTAAAAACTTGAAACTGATACTGCCATAACAAAGAGTCTAAGAAAGCTGAAAGACTGGAGAAAGAAAACCAGTACAAAAAGTATCAAGGTATTGTAAGAAATTATACCTCAGGTGACTGCATTGCAGCCTTCACCCAGAATTTTAAAACCCTTAATGGACCATTACCAGGTCCCACTTTCTGAATGGAATATTATTTATATGAGGAGTTTGTCAGGGGAGCCTCTGAAAGTCATAGAGACTACCCCCAAAGACCTCAGAAAAGATTACCATTATCAAAAATCAAAGATTATGGCACTTTTTATGCTAGATGAGGCAGGTTACAGAGAACAATTCAGCAAGTTGAGCCCAAAAACCGACTCAAACGTTCTCTGACTCCCTCTGCTTAGTCCGAGACATATTTCCCAAATGGACTTCAGCAGCTAAAATAAATAAAGATTATCAGAAATTAGAAGATCTCATCATCAGGGATAAAGTCACCCATCCCTTCCATCACATTTTCAAAATTTTTGCAAGAGAATGAATGTACGAGTGTAGATCAGATTGAGAGACGTGGTTCGGCTTATTATACACCCAATAAACATTGTTTTGCTAGTGAAGCTACTGATACAAACTTTGTAGCATCGGCTAACTATAAAAAACCCCGATCAAAACCCTATAATAGGCAAAAACCATATAAGCCTACATCTGAGAAATACAATCATTGTAGATATTGTAAAATTTCACACCACCAAGGTGAGATGTGTGAAAAATCTTACATATCTACAGAACATCATAAATAGACAAGAAAAGGGAACGTAAATCCTTCAAAATGCACGTAAATGTTTCCTCTGTAAGGCGTACGGGCATTATCGTCATGCTTGTAAAGGAAGGCAAATGACCAAAAAGCAAATGCCGCCTTATTTGATAGTTCATCATCAATGAAGAACAATCAGAGAAACACCCTGTAAACTCAGCACAGGCTTTTGACATGTTTAAGCAAATAAATGTACTGTTTGTAATACCTTTTATGAAGATGGCATTTTGACATGGGGCCCACTCCATTCCTATTGCCAATGAAGAAGCTAATTTGGTATAGATTCCAAAGGCAGAATAAACACCCAAAAAAAGGATATGTGAATGGCAAGCCTGCTAAGTCCTTCGGGACCCCGGAAGTTCACTTATTGGACTAAAGAGAAAGTTCATAATGCCTACAGACTATACAGGCAGGCACGTAACATGCAGAACATTCTCTGGAAATATTGAAAAGTCCCCCTAGCATGGGCATATATTCAAACACCTTTCCTCACTGGGAAAGTAAAATGCGCAGCATTAACTAACCCTGTGTGTGATATTATCTTTGGAAATTTACCAGAGGTGAATGATATGCCTCATGATATAACATCTGTTTGCATTGATGAGAACATAACATCATCACCATAAAATGTCATCATTGATAATGTTGTACCACCAAATGAATGTATGGTAGCTAATGTAGCACTAAGATCTCATGACATCATTATCAAACTGTTTCATCACCATCTGATATCATTGAATGTGGAACGCAGTAACTAGATCTACTGCTAGAGTGCAAGATGAAATTAACCAAACTGAGGCTATAGAAATGATTAGCCCAGTGGTACTACCTCCTAAAACCATGAAGGAGATTTTTGTAACAGCCCAAAAGGCTGATCCTTCATTGTCTAAATATTTTAATCTGATCGGCCAAAGCCAAAGGAAACCCAAAAAATGCAAGATGGCATTTTGCTTTGAAAAATTGCATCCTCACCAGGTACTATACCAGAGGTGACAGCACAACAGAGCAAACTGTTTTGCCGATTGAGTACCGTAAGCAAGCTTTACATCTTGCCCATGATATACCTCTTGCAGGGCATATGGCATACTCTAAGACCAGATCAAGATTACTTACACAGTTTTATTGGCCCAAATTCTGCAATGACATTAAGCAATATTGTAGAAGTTGTGACATCTCCCCAAAACTAGTGAAGAAAGGTAAACCCCACAGGCAAAATTACAGATTACTGACTTAGCCAGTCGACCTTTTGAGAAAATATCTGTCGACATAGTGGGCCCTCTTAATCAGATAAAAACCCAGAGGGAATAAATATATTATTACCATCATTTTTATGTAGCCGCGGGCCCGGGAAGCATTCCGTTAAAGAACATAACTGCCAATGATATAATGGAAGTTTTTTTCCCATATATTTTCAGGGATAGGATTTCCAGACACTATCCTATCAGATAGGGGAAGCCATTCATTGCCGCATCTACTCAAGCTTTCACCAAAATGTTAGGGGTGAAACAATGTTTCAATTCTCCATATCACCCTCACTCAACCGGGAAACATAGAGAAATTTAACGGTGATTTAAAGCATATGCTTGCTAAGTCACGCAAGAACATCCCAACAACTGGGGCATATATTTTCCTGCTATACTTTTTGCTTATCGCGAAATGCCACATTCTAGTACTGGATTCTCTCCTTTTGAACTTATCTATGGTGCCAAAACCCCGTGGCCCCTTGAGCATCTATCATCAAATGTTAACTGAAGCCACTCCTTTACTTAAACCCATATCATCATACGTATCGTTACATCATTGCGTGAAAGAATCATCAAATTTGTATAATTGCAAAAGAAGCACTAAAATATCTGGTGCTACATATAGACAATATGCAGACAAAGGTAACAGGACAATAACGTTGACACCTGGACAGGACGTACTTCTTCTCTTACCTAGTGACAGACACTTATTGACTGAGTCTTTGGGAAGGACCATTTAAAGTGATAAGACAGATTTCAGCTGTAGACTATGAGATTCAAATAAAAGACAAACATAAAATATTCCACATTAATATGCTAAGACCATATTACAACAGAGACAACGAACAAGACGATACAACAGCTTGTACAGTGATAATAGACCATGAAGAGACGAAGATAGTGACGAAATTCCAACACTTTCATTAGACACGACAAACTGCTTGAAAGAAATCAAAATAAACCCAAACTTAAATCAAGCAGAAACAGACAGCTGCAAACATCTCATACAACAGTACAACACCATCTTCTCCAACAACCCAGGACAAACAGAATTAGTACAGCATCACATCACACTCACTTCAAAAACACCCATAAAATGCAGACCTTACACCATTCCATTGCATTTCAAAAAAACTTACATCAGGAAATCATTAGCTTAGAGAAAAAAAAACATCATTAGACGATCCCAATCACATTTCTCATCTCCCAAAGGTCATGGTACGCAAAAAGGACAACACGATAAGACTCTGTGTCGACTATAGGAAAATTTAAAAAAAATAACCTTCTAGATCTAGAACCAAAGTCCAACTCTGAAGATCTACTGACAGAACTGACAGACTCTAGATTCTTTACAAGTTAGATATGACGAAAGGTTACTGGCAAATAACGGTAGACGAACAGAGCAGACATCTGACAGCATTTGCCACACCTTGGGGACTTACGAATGGTGCAAACTTCCATTTGGGCTTGTCAATGCCCCAGCGACATTCGTACGTATGACACGACTTTACTAGTGGACATACCAAACATTATCTGTTACATGGACGACATTTGTGTTCACACAAAGACAATGACGACCACATAAAGACATTACAGCAGACATTTGAACGTATCAGACAGCACGGACTGACGGTAAAGCCCACAAAAGTAGACATAGCCTATCAGGAAATATCCTTTTGGGGTACAAAATATTAATGGCTTTGTCACGCAGACGATAACATCGTGTCCAAAATACTGAAACTCTCACTTCCGACTACGAAAAAGCAAGTCAGAAGTGTGTTAGGACTACTAAATTATTATAGGCAGTTCATACCAGATTTTGCTGAACTGACTGAAAATTTACTAAACCCACTAACGAAAGATCAAACCCGAAAAAATTGTAAACAATGAATGCCTAAAATTTGCATTCCAGAAAGTGTTATCTTATTTTTCTGAGAAAAGTTTAAAGAATCCCATTCTCAAATTGCCAAAATTACATATTCCTTTCAGATTACGACAGATGCGAGCTCCGTGGCGATTTGGGGGAGTTCTGTTACAGGAACATGATAACATTCTACATCCTGTATACTACGTCTCCGAAAATTAAAAACCCAAAAGAACGCGCTTGGTCGACACCACAGTTGGAAGCCCTTGCTTTTGTGGTGGGTATAACTAAATTTTCCAGATTCCTCCTGGGACGTCATTTTATTGTGGAGTCCGACAATAGTCCATTGAAATTTATCACTTCAGGAGTACCTACCAACCAAATGATAGCGCGCTGGTCTCTTAAGCTTCAAGATTACAGCTTTGAAGTTCGACATATCGCTGGCAGAACCAACACGATAGCCGATCTTTTTTCCCGTTGTCCGACCGACCCAGAAGCACTAATGTCTGAGTGCAGTGGTTAAATACACTCAGACCAAAACAGCCCTCAGTGAAGTTTTTTTTTTCCCCGAAGCTGTGTATGTCTACTATGTGATGTGATAGGGTTCATTCCCAAATTTTTATTTTTTCTTATTTTATTATTATGTAATAAGTGTCGTGAATAATTTTGTAATTTTGGTAGAAAGCGAACAATATTTAAATTTTATATATATTACGAAACAAGAACAGTGCCACATTCGCTCTGAACTTACCTCAAACGAACTATCCAATTTTTCAGTGGTATCTGCGATTGGAACATATCCAGTGAATTTTAATCCGTGTATGAAAGAGTGAACTAACTTTGACATTTACACCACTGCAGTCAATCGAAATCCAGAAGTTTTCCAGCGAAAAAACGAACACATGAACTATCAGAACAGTTACATTCCGAATTGTTTCATCAGACCGGAACAAGTGTGTATAGAATTTTCAACATCAGCTGTTCGTGTGTACTTCCGGATAAATTTTTAAAATTTTGTTCAAAATTAGCAGACGACAAACAAAACCTTAAAAAGTTATGACGCTTCTAAAATATTTTTGAATCACCAATTTCGAATACACGAATTGTGTATTAAGATTTTTTCAACTAGTGTAATCTTAGAATCATATCTTGATTAATTTTTTCATACTATCGACATTTTTTTGCTAGTATGGAAAAACATCAAGCTATGACGCTGAGAAATAGAAGAATAATTGTTATATTAGATTGAAGTTTTTTAAATTTTGTCCCTTTCATTTAATTGTTATTACATTATTACACCAAGGGCGTAAATTGAAATGATTTGAATATGTGTTGTATATAAATAGCCATGTTGTTGCCAGATTGTTAACACTCCAAGAAGTCATCAACTGGCATGGTATAGGGTTACCGACGTTGTAGACCGACAGAAAAGCTCCTGGCCAAAAAAGGTCAGAGCTCGAGCGTTGAATGCGGCTTATATAAAAACCGTATTACAGTCTTACCAGATGTTTTTTTGGGTTTCAAAGAGCATATTATTATTTTTTTCAGAGGTTGCGAGGTAGTTGCTTTGAAAGCTGGTGCTACCGATCTGACTGGGTCAATATTGCAACTCAGGGGATCATCCATGAAGGGGTGGACTTGGCAAGTGGTAAAGATTGAACACCACATGTCTTAAAATACAACTTGCATTTCTTATGTATTTCTATGCCAATATATGTATTCTTTTGTATTTCTTACCAATGTATAAACAACAGAAAGGTCGATTCTGACATGGTTAAAATATTAACCCGGTATGTATATAGAGAGTATACATGAAAGATGAGATCTTTCATGAAGAAGCCCCGGGGGGGGGGGGGGGGGCGTGTCAGAATCTCAACCGAGATGCAGGAAAATCGTTACGCCCGCCGGCGAATAGTCCCCAACCGGATGCAGGGACTCGTTACGCCGCCAGGCGAGTATTAGTTACCTGCCCGCAGGTTGCTGGCTGACGCGATAGCCAGCGGTCAGGCAAGGACAAAGCAAGGCGCACGCGGTCCTCGTGACGTCAATCCACAGGGGCAAACGCTTTGCGAGAAACAGACAGACAGCTTCGGTACTCGGACCAGACAGGGTGTGGGTAGAGAAAGGCTTTGTGTTCTGTGCCCGAAAGTCGAGTGCTTGTACATCTTGTGAGATAGACTGTAAAGCTGTGGGGTTTTCTGTAAGTGTATTGATGCATTGTATATGTATTGTAATGATCATCACATGCCAAACTAGATCGTTTGCATGTGATTTTTAAATAAAACCATTGAACTTCGTGTCGTTGTGTCTCAAGTCCAATCATGTTGTACTTGTACTTGTCTCACATGTGTTAGGTATAACGAGCCAGGTTAAGACCCTGACAATTGACTTTAAAAATCAAAAAATTTTTTGGCAAACAGTTCAGGCATTAAATCAAAATATGCAGTATCATATATATATTTAAATTTTAGTGACCACACTGAATTTCCGAACAAAACTGGGTATGATTTCAAACTAAAAAAAACATAATCCCTGTCCCAAGAAAAAAAAAAACAATGTTGTTTTCAAAAAACACAACAACTACTAATTTGGGTTTTACATTTGACCCCCTTTACACAGTAAAGCAAAAAATGGTTTTAAAATTCAGAAATCAATCAATCAATCATGTGCCATGCCGGAAAGCCGTGGGCGGTCATGATTCGCCATTTCACTCGATCACCAGAGTCGTGGATCAGCTCAGTGTTCCTGTCTCGTCCATGCCATGTGGCCAAGCCATCCAGGTATTTTCCTCTCGGTCTTCCTCTTGGTCTGTTCCCTTCGATCTTGCCAGCTGTCACTAAGTTCTCCAGTCCATTTCTTCTCATAACATGTCCAAAAAATTTTGACTGTCTACGTCTAATTTCTCTAATCAATCTACGATTTTCATTTGTCTCTTGTAGTACTTGGTCATTGGTTTTTCTATCTGTCCATGGTATTCTTTGCATTTTCCTCAGAAACCACATTTCTGCAGCCATCAGATGTTTTTCAGCTTGACTGCACATTGTCCAAGTTTCACATCCATACAAAAGAACAGGCTCTATGTATCCCCTCAACACTCTTTTTCTCGTTTCAATTGACATCTTTTTATTGGTCAGAATGTTTTTCATCTTGCTAAAGGCTACTTTCGCCATGGCGATTCTTGTTCTAATCTCTTCAAGGCATCTGCCATCAGATGTTATGACTGTTCCGAGATAATTGAACCGATTCACTTGTTGAAGAATATTCCCATTTACTTGTATATTACATTGTGGTACTTCGTTCTTCCTAGTGACGACCATAACCTGTGTCTTCCTACAATTTAATTCCAACCCCAGCTGCTCACTGTGTACAACCACAGCGTCTACTAATTGTTGCAGATCCTGTGCATTGTCTGCAATCAATACTGTATCATCTGCATATCTAATGTTATTTATGTTTCGTCCTCCAATGCTGATTCCATTTAGGTCTTCTACATTTCTGAAAATATTTTCACTGTATAGGGAAAAAAGATCTGGAGACATTACACATCCCTGCCTAACACCTCTCTTAATAGGTTGGTATTGTCCTACTTCATTATCAATCCTTATGGCAGCTTGTTGTTTCCAATATATGTTTTTTATAAGTCTAATGTCTTTCCCATCAATTTGTAGATCTGCAAGCATATCCACAATGTTGACATGTCTAACTCTATCAAAAGCCTTTGTGTAGTCAATAAAGCAAAGATGTATATCCTTGTTTACTTCTAAAGCACGTTCAATAACTGTTCGCAGCATATACACAGCATTTACTGTACCCTTTCCTTCTACAAAACCACATTGTTCTTCCCCTATTTCAGGTTGTATTTTCTTCCTCACTCTTTGCATGATAATTCGTAACAAAATCTTTGTGATGTGACTCATTATACTAATTGTTCTATGTTGATCACATTCTAAGGCTCCTGATTTCTTGGGATTGCAATAAATACAGAATTACATAATTCAGAAGGTACATTCCAGTATCATATAATGTGTTCAGCAGTCTAGTGACTTGCTCTAGTCCAAATTCTTCTAGAGCTCTAATCATTTCTGTGTGATGTTATCTGCACCGGGGGCCTTGCCAGCTTTCATATGCTTAAGAACATTTTGAACCTCCATCTTTAAAATTGCGTGTCCTTCATTATTAAATCTAATAGCATACTGTTCCTCTCTGTTATCATTATACAGGTCTTTCACATAATCTGTCCATACATGTAGAATCTGATCTTTTTCTATTATGACTTTGCCATCTTTAGTTTTTAGACACCCTGTTGATGTACTTGTTCTTTTATTAGTAAGTTCCTGAATTCTTTTGTGCACTAATTTGGTATATTGACTGTTGTGTTGTTTTTCAATTTCTAAGCACTTTTCCTCAAGCAATGATTCTTATGCCTTCCTACATACTATTCTGACTTGTCTGTGAATTTCTTCATATTTGGCAGGATTATTTTTGTGAGTCTTCTTGTTTTCCCTTAAGTGTTTAAAAATTTTTCTGTCATCCATTTCTTACGACCACCTTCTTTAATTTTGGAATATTTTTTTTCTGCAACCACATTGATTGAATTCTTTAACATTTCCCATTGATCATCCCCATCCTGGAATAGGATCTCTAGATCAGACAATATTTCAAATCTGTTCTGTACTTCTATGTTGAATTTGTTTTTGTATTTTCCCTTTTCATTACTCAAAAGTTCACAAGTCATATTTTGTGTTCCCTGTTGTATACTTGACTTTCTTCAACTTTATCCTCAAAGTTCCTGTGAGTAGTCTGTGGTCACTATAACAATCAGCACTGGGAACGTTTTTTCTACTGTTAGCGCGTTTCTAAATCTTTGCTAATGAGAATGTAGTCAATCTGGTTTCTAATCATGCTATCAGGACTCCCCCGGTCCAAATCTTCTAGGGTGTTGCTTAAACCCCAGGTGTTCCTACAATTTTTTCCCTGTTCAGAAAAACCAAACATATAAAAAAATTGTTTCTGACACCAGTTACTGTTCTCATAGTTAAAAAAAATTAATGAGATGGTCTCAGAATTTTAAACCAAAAAAAACAACAACCACTAGTTGGTTATCCCCTTCATTGAAAAAAAAAGCTACTGCCCTTACACATCCATGGCATGAAAAAACCCACATATAAAGCACAATTAGTACTAATAATTAACCTAATCATTTAATTATAGCCCTTTTATCCTGGGGTGTTGCTGTCGTTTAGTCTTCTCCAGTGCGAAGCAGATAATGTCCATATTTATCCGGGGACAAAAATAAATATATCACAGTTATGTTTTACTCATATTGTGTCCACTAAATTTTGGCTAGTGAATATTATAATCCATATTCTTCGGAAATAATTCACATATCCCCCAATGGGCTGAATTCAAGAATCTTCTTTTTGCAAGTGGCTCGGTTTCCAGTGTGAAACTGAGGCCTTAGGGTTTGGGCATACCTTCAGGAGATGTATCTTGAGTCTGGCACAGGATCTTCCCTTTATCACCATATCCGATGAAAAGGATGACAGCCTTTCAGCTTCTCGGCTTTGATATCCCAAACCAATTATGTTTTACAAAGATTTTTCACCCCCCTAGTCTTAGTCTAAACCTATTCCCCACTTGATGATGGCATTTAGGCGACATGGACAAGCAAAGAGTTTTGATTTAGTCATTCTCTTTCCCCGTGTAGGACATGCAATGCTGTGAGTATTCTTTTTTTTTCATCTGGAACTATGTCCAGGATTTGGGCTTCTGCAGGCATGGAATGAAGAATATTTTTTCCAACACACAAATGGGATCGCAATCCCTCAGATGATTCTTTTTGTTGCATGCATTTACTCTGCTAGCTTCTTTTGTATTCATTCTGATGGGGTTTCGGTTCTGAGATCTCGATGGATTGGCTTTTTTCAGGTGTTGCCGATTTGAACCTTGACGTAATTTGGGTTTTCCCGGTTTTTCAGTTGATATTAAGTTGGTATTCAATTGGTACCTGGGTTTTACTTTCTTATTGTGTTTCAATGTCTTTTTCCCATTTGGTGTTTTGTGTCTTGAACCTTATGTTGACTTTTGCTGCTGTGTGACTTGTTCTTTCGAATGAGAATACTTATGAGTATCTTTTTTACTTGGGAGTCCAACAGACAGATGGAGGGTTCTTACTGCTGTTAGTTTTTTTAAACTTCTAGGACTGCCCCATAGTCTCACTGATTTTTCTGATTGATGATGCTTCAGGCGGTATCCCAGAAGTAAAGCAGACGATACCTGTTGTCGGTTACTCTGTAGATCTTTATCTTTTAGATTTTGGATCTGAAGTCCGTCCTGGGTATTCCAACTGAAGTAGGACTTCATCAATAACGTTGTCAGTCGTCTTCGAAATTTTCTTTTGCTGGCTTGGCAGCTAATGAGTGCAGCAGTAAACATTGGTGTATTGGACCGGGACTCTATGTATAGGACATTTAGCCTGACTCACTTTCATCAGGTTTTGAAACAGGATCTGATTGGTGATACATCTAACAAAAACCACCACTTGCTTCTCTTCTAGAAGTGGAAATGACAAAAGAATCCAACACCAGCATTTAAACTACTGTTTTAGGTTAACATGTTTATAACACAATTACAAAAAAAAAAGGTGAGGAGATAGGAGAGTATTTCCAATGGTCGCCTGTTGTTGAGCTATTCTAGCTCTTATTGTGGGTAAGGTATCTTCTCACTCAATATTCTATTCTGATGTTGTTACTGAAACTATTTGATGGATCTGAGAGTTCCTGACCATTCAATCCATCTTGATGTTATATCTGTCATAACCTGACAAAGGGTATTTGAGCCATAGGCCTTTTGTCTCATAGTTCCCGTCTTCTTTCATTAGGTATCATCAGTATTCGGCCACCGGCCATCAACCATAATTCACATTATCTTCTTGTGGTGCTGACATACACAAGGATTCTTACATCAACATCATTATGTCCCCAGGGGAAACATTAAAATGTATAATTCCCCCCAGTAACAGTAACAATTATGACATTATATATATATATATATATATAAAAATTTTATATATATATATATATATATATATATATATATATATACACTAGCTGACCCGGCCCGGCTTCGCCCAGACCCTGGCGGGGACCTATCTATCTATCTATCTATCTATCTATCTATCCATCCATCCATCCCTCCATCCATCCACCCACCCACCACCCACCTATCTATCTATCTATCTTTTTATCTATCTATCTATCTATCTGTCTGTCTGTCTGTCTGTCTGTCTGTCTGTCTGTCTGTCTGTCTGTCTGTCTGCTTGTCTTTTCTGTCTGTCTGTCTGACTCGGCCGGCTTCGCCCAGCCCCTGTGTGGAGCATCTCATTTAATTCATAAGAGTAGTCATATAAGCTCCCGTTCCCGTTCCCGACTGTCTGTCTGTCTGTCTGTCTGTCTACTGTCTATGTTCGGCCCGTTCCCGTTAAAAATATAGATAGAATAGAAGACTAGATAGATTGATAGTAGAAAATATGATTGGAAGAGATCTATCTAAAGTAAAGTTACCAAGATATCACGAACAGCCAATAAATGATGGGCGGTGGGTTGCCCTGCAGAGTACTGCAAACGATATGCAACTAACTTTCTCTAAAAAATATATACTTTTTTGTTACCGAACGAATATCTTTCGCAGGCCCGTCCTACATTCTGCCCTTCTCTCTATTTTCCTCTCATACATTCTTTCATTCAACATGTCTTATGAAGCAATTCTTTGACAACAAAAGAACAATAAGCATTAAAATGCATGAAAGTAACTCGTTGAGGAAATGTTTAACATGGGCATCATAAATACCCAACGTGGGTGTAACGCGCCATATTTATGAGAATGTTAAAACAAAAATTAATGTGCTATTGAAAAAAAGTAA
This sequence comes from Cepaea nemoralis, assembly GCA_014155875.1. Classification (NCBI taxonomy): domain Eukaryota; kingdom Metazoa; phylum Mollusca; class Gastropoda; order Stylommatophora; family Helicidae; genus Cepaea; species Cepaea nemoralis. The sequence goes on from JACEFZ010000615.1 coordinate 103,013, forward strand.
TAAAAAGATGAGTTAGAAAATTTGCACTATTTAAATAGATGCATTACTTTTAAAGAAAACTTTGAAAATGCCTTAAAGATTTATCATTTTTTATTATAACTCATATGCCTGTAAATAACTGTAGACACAGAGTTTATACCCTCTTTGAAAACAATGCAAACAATCTATATATAAATATATAGCAATGCTATTAACGTTATGCCCCTTGATATACTTTTTTGAGTTAAGTCCCCTAATATTAATTATTATTTATATTATATATAAATGATAATGTAAATTTAAATATTAAATTTTAGTAAGTAAATAGCTGATTGTACAGTAATAAACTATGACAGTTGGCTGCACTGGAATGAAAAGAATACATGTAGAAAATTTCATCTCAATCGGATGGACCGTTCGCGAACGCATAAAGGACATCCGGATACACATTGTCTGTTATATATATATATAATATATATATATATATATATATATATATATATAATATATAGATATATATCATACCGAGAAAAACAATCATTTTAAAATTCCTCATATATGAATAATAATAATCATAATAATAATGCAGGAGCCAATGTTTTTGGATTTTCTCATTCGTCAATCCATAAGATTAGAACATAAGTCTTCTTCTTCTTCCATCTTCCTATAGATGATATAATTACCAATTGCTGCTATTGTAAGAAAGATTATTATTTATTAGAAATAACTTATGCAGCCTGATACGTGTTCGGAACATAATATTCCAGGTGTCTACCACCTTGATGCAGTGTGACTGAAGGCATGTCCTTCCAGAACATTCAATTATATCATGCGTTTTCTTTCTTTATTCTTGAGATTATACTCATCAAATATGGCATTTCCCTAGCAAAATTTTATGAAATGATTACATGTCCACAACATCAATGGTGTGGTTAGTAATATTTTAACAAGAAGATTGTACCTAAATTTGGCAAGATAGTTCAAGTTACAGATTAGCAATTAGCAAAACTATTTCGCCAACATGAACTATGTTCATAAGATGCGTGATCGGTAGTATGCTTCCGCATTGGAGAGAAAGTTTCTTGAATGTCCTTAAGAGTGAATCTACACTACATAGGATATTTACAGGTTTATTATAGACATTGTTAGTGATATGTTTCACAATGCATAGAAGATATTTAAACATAAGAATTTGAAACTGTATAGAATAGGAAGATGACAGCGTGGTACAGCATGGCTGCTTTACTAAAAAAAAAAAACTATCAATCAGGCTCTAGTTTACCAGAATCAATGATTTAACATCTTATTAATTCTTATATTAACACAGCGGTATATGTACCTTATCAAAATAGATGAGTAAATATGTATAATGTATATTTAACATACCAATTGCTCCAGAGAGTGATATATTTTCGGCTAAAGCCCTCCCCTCAGGGGGAAAGGGCTTAACGTCTGTTCCCTTTGTTCTTTTGAACCAAAATGGCTATTACAAACCCTTTTTTTTAAAATAAACCCGGTCTGCCAGGTCCGTGAATCTTACCAGGCCTAGATTTAAACTAAGGCCAAAAAAATTTTGGCTGCTCTACGGGTTAGTTAGCTCTGTTTCTTCCCCCAAAAATAAGGTGCTTAAACGATAACTATTAGGGAGTTTTATTTTTTAAAACGTCAATCATAGGAAGTTGGTAGAGACGTTTTTGTATATCACAAGAGTTAACGCATCTTCACATCTCTCTCCGTCATTGTTTTTATTACTCAAATTTATTGACGATACTCCCCAAAACCACAGTCCAGTCCACTAAGCATCATTTGTCTTTATTTCCTCTGCCTCTTTCACCACTAATCTTTTTTACGTTGAAATGGTCACCGATGCCTCTCTGCTCATTTATTATCAAAGAACCCAAATTGTCTTTCCTTTAATAGTTGTATATTGCCATGTCCCAAACTGGGTCATGGGTTTGGGGTGCAGATAATCTAGAGCTTTTTGCAGTTTGGGGTGAAGCCAAACAAGTGAAGTTCACGCCTTGCAGGGAAACAGCAAGGCACCTCGCTGGGCAGGGACAACTCACCTCCAAGCGATCATGGGGCGAAACCATGGACCGATGCGGACATGGGTCGTAGTCTAGGTAGAAAGCCCATATAATTTACACTACACTTGTATTTAGGTTGTGTAGTATTGTAGACTCAAGGGATATGTAAATGTGACATTTTTGTGTAAATGCTATTGTGAACTGTTAAATCCCCGGGAGTCAATATAAGATTTAAAATCCGAAACGCGTTCTGTTTTTGAGCTGCATTGATTTTGTTTAAGAGGTAGCTGTTGTAAAGGGTGCAGAACCGGCGGTCATAGAATATTCACGATACACTAAAAAATGTATATTGTCCAAGCGCTGCAGCCCAAAAAATCCCAAGCAACAAACAGTATATCAGATTGCTAGCATCAAAAATGAATGGCCAACGAGCGTCAAAACAAAAAGGTCGCTGGAAACTGACTATGGCACTAAAAGCGTAACTCTCTGGCAAACATGATAGCTAGCAAACTACGGCAAACCCTCTGGTTGCTGGCATATATGATGTTCAAGTGTCATTAGCCTCGTCCCGGCATGTGGGGTTTGTTACACTCAATATATGAGGGGGTTCAAATGAGAACCTTAAAAGGTTTATTTTATTTTGTGTTGTGTGTGTGTGTGTTGTGTGGTGTGTGTGTGTGTTGTGTGTGGTGTGTGGGGTGGGTGTGGTGGGGTGTATATTCTAAAATAAAATTTAAAGGGAAAAAATCGTAATTTTTTTGATGTAGTCCCCCTATGTTCAATGCAAGTCCCCCGGGGCCGATAAAGTGCTGGGATTCTTGTAGACAAAATGTCTCTTTGTCGCGTGGTAAAACACTCATGCCAACCTTTTGTACGTTTTAACGGACCAAATACTATTTTTCCAAAGGACTATTTAATGTCCACACTGGTGGAAATCACTCGGTGCTATGTCTGGCGAATACGGGGGGTGTGATACACAGTGAAAGTGGAGGGCCTCGATGGTTTCAACCGTTGCACGGGCAGTATGGCTTGAGCATTGTCATGTTGCTAAAGTACACCTTTACTCAAAAGTCCATGTCGTTTGGATATGACTGCGGGTCGAAGATGATTCCTGAGATTTGTATACGTATCACCGGTGACAGTTTTCCCTCTTTGGCATGTAGTGCTTTAAAATAACGCCTCGTTCATCCCAAAAGAGAGTCAACATAACCTTCCCTGCATGTGGTTGCGTACAAAACTTCTTTGGTTTCGGTGAGGAGGGATGACACAATTTTTGTTCGCTCTCTTCGTTTCCGGCTGGTGGTAGTTAAAACAGGTTTCATCTCCAGTAACAATTCTTGACAGTAAACCAACGTCTTCTGCTTCAGAGCACTGCAAAAGTTCTTGACAAGCATCAATGGGATGTTGTTTCAGTTCTGGAGCAACCTGCCGTGGTACCCACCTTTCAGTACTGTAGTACATCATGGATGATGTCTTCACTGATGTCAAGATGTGCGGCACAGTCAACTAGCGGTTTTCATGTGCGAGACCTTCAACAGCTGTAATCGACTCTGACATTACTATTCGGCGTGCCTGACACGGTCCGTGACAGTTTTGAAATGTCCTACGCCACTCATACACTTGCTGGACTGAGGCATGCATCGCCAAACTAGAACTTCATTTGCCGATGAATTTCCATAGATTTCACCCCTTCATAGATTTTAAACAAAAGCAACAATTCACCTAAACGAACATCCTTGAAACAAGTAAAGAGCTTCAAGTACCTAGGAAGTATAATATCATCAAATGGCAGATCAGAAGACGAGATCGAAAATAGGTGCAATAAGGCAAATCAACTCATTGGACAAAATGGCACCAATACTAAAGAACAAACATGTATCAATAACTACTAAGAAAGCACTTTACAACACAATCTTCCTACCAACTCTGTGCTACCAATGCCAAACCTGGACAATGACAGAAAAAGAGAAAAGAAAAATCACAACAACAGAAATGAGGTTCCTGAGAAGAATACTCAACGTATCAAGAAGAGATAAGATCAGAAATGAAGAAATCAGGACTAAAGTGGGGGTTAAAGCATGCATCTAGATTTTATTAGAAAGCAGCAAGTCAAATGGTTTGGCCATGCAAGTAGGTTACCAGTCAACAGCATGCCACAAGCAACGATGTACAGACCAGATGGAAACAGAGGAAGAGGCCGACCACGTAAACGTTGGACGGAGGGAACAGCAGAATCCATGGGAATGTCGATATACGAAGCCCATAACCGGGCACTCTCACGAAGTTTATACTTCACCTCGACACCGCAAGGTACAAGAGGAACATGATGAGATGAGATGAGATAGATTTTTTTTTTAAAACGGATAATAGAACGCTGCTCCTTTTTGGTGCATGTCAAAAGTGGGACGGTCATCTTTAAACTGTTCTTATGATGTCACCGTGTTTGTCTGCACTGCGATATCAAATGCATAACAGTTAAAACAGTATTGGCAAATTACAAGACAAGGCATGGTTATTGTAATTTATATCACACTTTTAAGTTTTTAATTTGAAGCCACCTAGTATATGGACCTAAAGGACAAGTATCCATACCTTGTCACATTGACTACTTGACCAAATAGTGGACAAAAATGACAAGTTATAACTCTGAATAATGGAATAAGATAATATTGACAGGTCATCACTTTTATTTTTTACATTATATTATTATTGGAGGTCATGTAGTGTCCAGAGATCAAACATTAACTAGGGGTACTGTTTTTGTCACTATACACAAAAATCCCAACATCAGCGACCAACCTGCAGGTAGAACAGACTCTGTCGACTGTCTGTAGGATGTTGGCGCTGTAGAAACTAGTGGTGCTGCTGTTGGCAGTCTGTAGGATGTTGCTGGGGTAGAGGCTGCATCTGTTATTGACTGTGATGACAAATCTGGCAAAGAATGGATGAGACAGACAAATAAATACAATAATATCAACGATCACAGAAACAGTTATAATTTTTTGGGTTTTTTGTTAAAGGGTCAATGTAATTGCACATGGATATTTTCCATAAGTGCTCCATCCCCCCCCCCTTTCTCACCCTCACACATAACTCAAGGGCTCTCTCAGCACTGGCTCAAACTCCGCACGTAGTACCGCGAGAATCGAATCATTCGTATACAAGAATCACACTTATATAAATATGCCATTGTGGGTAGGTTTTTTTCATTGCAGAATGCAGTCCGGGCAGCGGCCTATTTGGTCCACACCCGGGCCATTGGTGATACATTTTTATCACGAGAAACGTGCCGCGGGCTCTCCTCTTTTTTCACCATTGTCAGAAATGCTAGACGTCCGATTCACTACACCATATCGGGTGGGGAGGTGGGGGAGGGGGGGGGGTTTTCTAAAAATTTTCTCCCTCCATCATGTGCCATGCCGGGAAGCGGGGGGGGGGGGGGTCATGTTCTGCTATCTCACTCGATCACCAAGTCGTGGATCAGCTCCGTGTTTCTGTCTCGACCATGCCACAAGGCCAAGCCATCCAGGTACTTGCTTCTAGGTCTTCCCCTTGGTCTGTTCCCCTCGATCTTACCAGTTGTCACCAAGTTCTCCAAATCATTTCTTCTCATAACATGCCAAAAAAGTGTGACTGTCTACGTCTAATTCTCTAAATCAGATTTACGATCTCATTTGTTTCTTGAAGGACTTGTTCATTGGTCTTTCTGGCTGTCCATGGTATTCTTTGCATTTTCCTCAGAAACTCACATTTCTACAGCCATCAGATGTTTTTCAGCCTGACTGCTCATTGTCCAAGCTTCACATCCATATAAAAGTACAGGTTCTATGTAGCATCTCAACACTCTTTTTCTCGTTTCAATTGACATCTTTTATTGGTCAAGTATGTTTTTCATCTTGCTAAAGGCTACTTTGCCATGGCGATTCTTGTTTCTAATCTCTTCAAGGCATCTCCCATCAGATGTTATTACTGTTCCGAGATAATTGTACCTATTCACTTTTGAAGAAAATTCCCCTTTACTTGTATATTTCATTGTGGTTTTCGTTCTTCCTAGTGATGCCCTAATATTGTCTTTTACAATTTAATTCTAACCCTAGTTTTTCACTGTTCTCATTGTTCTCATTCTTTTCTCATTGTTTGTAAATACTTTATACCTGTAACAAGCTACGTGGAGGGTCCCAAATAGCCCTATCACAATATT
>JACEFZ010000616.1:0-5000 GCA_014155875.1 Cepaea nemoralis
ACCCCCTACACTAGCTCGGTTTCCGTGTTGAAGGCGTACTTACACTTGAGGAAGATACGCTTTCTTGCGAATAGTGGAACATTCTAACGAAATATTTGTGTCCATGGATTTAAGAGGACGCAAACATGATCAACTAAAGGGGGACAATCTAATACAGATGAATGGTCCTACTGTTCCAATAGAAATAACTCACACAATATGGCTAGAAACGTTTAGTTGTAGGTTATGACAATAAAAACTCAATGTTTGAAACGGATACCTAGAATTCTTATTTATATGCAACTTTTGAATACAAACCGTATTTGATGTATGTGAAGAATTAATGTGTGTAATGTTATAAGTCTACCCCGAATCACAGTGTGGCTTTCGACAGAACCGGTCTACCACTGATATGATATTCTCATTGCGACAAATGCAAGAAAAATGCCGTGAACAGAATCAACCACTGTTTATTGCCTTCATCGACCTCACAAAGGCATTTGATTTGGTCAGTCGTGAGGGTCTGTTCAAGGCACTAAAGAAGATTGGCTGCCCGCCAACTCTTCTGTCCATTGTGGAATCGTTCCACACAGGCATGAAGGGTATAATCAAGTTTGATGGTGCAACATCTGAAGAATTTGAAATCAAGAGTGGAGTTAAGCAAGGTTGTGTACTAGCTCCCACCCTCTTTGGAATATACTTTTCACTTCTACTGAAATATGCATTTCGTGATCAGGATGGTGGTATATACATTCACTCACGCTCAGATGGCGGCCTCTACAATGCTCAGAGATTGAAGGCTAAGACCAAAATTAGGAGGGTACTGATCAGAGAGTTGCTTTTTGCAGATGATGCTGCAGTTACGACCCACTCTGAGGAAGAATTGCAATGTCTACTATCTGCATTCTCCAATGCTTGTTCTGAATTTGGTTTAACAATTAGCAAAAAGAAGACACAGATTATGTCACAAGGTGCACATGGGGTACCATCAATCTTTATTGACGACGCCGAACTAGAGATAGTAGACCATTTTACATATCTAGGATCAGTGGTAAATAGCAAATTATCCCTAGATCAGGAAATCAACATCCGGATTGGTAAGGCAGCAACAACAATGAACAGGTTAAGAAAAAGAGTCTGGGAGAACAGGAAGCTTACTGCCAAAACAAAAGTCCTTGTCTATCAAGCCTGTGTCCTTAGTACTCTTCTCTATGGCAGTGAAACCTGGACAACTTACTCACACCAAGAGAACAATTTAAACAGCTTTCATATGCGGTGTCTGCGAAGAATTCTTGGTATTAAGTGGCAAGACAAAATCACAAATACTGAAGTATTGGAAAGATCAGGTTGTGTGACAGTTTATTCCATGCTCAGTCTTCGTAGACTTAGATGGATAGGACATCTTAGGAGGATGGATGATGGTAGAATACCAAAGGATATCTTTTTTGGTGAATTACAGATGGGTAAGAGATCTCAGGGTCGGCCTCTACTACGATACAAAGATGTGTGTAAGCGGGACATGATTGATACAGGCATTGATAATGCACATTGGGAGCAAGTCGCCGCTGAACGTGTTGCATGGAGGGCAAATATCAGAAATGGAATAAAGTCAAAGGAGAAAATTATTGCAGAAAAGTCACACACCAAGCGTTTGAGACGTAAGATGGTGCATGATGGTGGAAATGACCACGTGTTCACATGCACCCACTGTGAACGGACATTTACAGCGCAAATTGGCCTTATCAGTCACACTCGCTACCGCCATAGTTAAAAGTTATTATGCCTTTTTAGAGCACAAACTATTGTCTGTCAAGACGGCAAGGTGCCAATGTTTCAAATGTTTCAATGTTATAAATAGTATGCAGTCAGTACATAAACAATTAGAGAATGTTGCTGCATTTGACGTCTGGGGTTTTGTTGTATTTTGTAAACACTGTTTTGTACGAAATTAAAACGTGTTATTAAAATAGTACGAAGGGAAATAACAACATAAGTGATTTCAAGGGACATCAATATTAATACAGTGACTGTTTTATTTATTTCAAATAATTGTGTACTTATCTTCACTTATTATGAAAGTTTTCAATAAATTAAAAACAGTTACATACCGTATAAAAAATTAATAATAACTTTACCATATTTTCAAAGATTGTGTAAAAATCTAGGTTTTATTTTAAATGCGTTTGAATGTTGTAATACATTTTCCGTTTTTGTTTGTCATAATAATAAATGGTTTCATAATTATGTTTCATTTAGTTGTAGTTGTAACTGAGATTAGAGGTGATCAAACAAAAGAATTTTTTCCGGCCTGTTATACAGGCCAAATAAAAAGAAAAAGGAGTTAATTGCATATCCTTAAGACATCACAGTCAACCCCAGCATTTTGTTTTTTCTTTGGTCGTTTGTGATATTTATGCAAATTTACGTTCAGAAGTTTGCCATTGATGTTTGAACGCGCGACATCCATTCCAATTTGTAAAAAAACGCCAACGTATTGCTGTCTGTTGCCTAATCGTCTGCAGCTGTGTTTCGAACGCGGGTATGTGGGATTACGAACTGTATCCGTAACACCTTCGCTACGGAGCCGGAACACACCAAATACTTGTTACGGAAAACTCAACACACACACACATACACACACACGCACACACACACATACACACACACGTATTTTCCACTCATTTTTAAGCACAAATGTGCACAGATTAAGCAAAATGCCACTCCCATCAAGTTCACAGTTACACTTCATACTATACATGTTCAAACACATACTTTCACAGATAGTTCTATATTCCTAATGTGTACCACTGTCCCCAATCAATCAATCTTAGTATTATTGTCATCATTTATGTTTTACCATCTTTAGTTTAACTCTTTTCTTTCCATTACAAAAATGTATTATTATGATCGTCAAGAACCAGTATTTTAAAAAGTGCCCTTCAGCCTGTAGATCCTTTATTTATATATTTACAGTATCTGTCATTGGGGTTGAGTTGAGTGAGTTGAGTTAAGAACCGTCATCACTGCACTCAGGACATTCCCATACGTGCTCAGTCCCCAAAAATTAAACAGCCTTCGAAGAGTCATACTACTAATCTTTCCCACAGCTATCTAATTAAAAGTTCTCCTGGTCTTCCCTCTCAGTTTTGAGATTCTTCCAGAACCCCTGCCGATCCCCCGCAATCTCATTCTTTCCACATATGGGTTCTCATATGGGAACACCCCGAATGCTGTGATCTATCTATCTGTGTGTGTGTGTGTGTGTGTGTGTGTGTGAGAGAGAGAGAGAGAGAGAGAGAGAGAGTGAGAGAGAGAGAGAGAGAGAGAGAGAGAGAGAGAGAGAGAAAGAGATGGACAGGTGTAACTGCCAAGTAGCGAGTCAGAATGAATGACGTAATAGATAGGTCATAAAGAATCGGAGAAATAATCTCAAAACAAGACATAGAAAAAGTCGCCAAGTGTGACATGAGGAGGTAAAAACGTCACAGCTGACGTTAGGTGACGAGACATTGTTTTGACATCTTATTGTTAATATGGAACACAAGCTGTCCACAGGAAATAAATATTGCCGGAATGATCACGTCAGCCGGCTTCGAGTTATCAATGCTTTCTGATTTTGTCAAATGGTTTTCCTCTGGACCAACGAGTTGTTTTACTGATGTTATTGTTACACCTTGATTTACCGTTTGGCAGTAACATGCATTCCGCTTGTGGAGGTGGAAATTAAGCATATGCAAGGAATGTTTGTTTACATGCACTATGCCATAAATGTAATATTATCATAAATGTATATGTATGTGTTTGTTTCATTCACACATGTAAAACGTAACACTAACAAGCGGCAACACTCTGTAATATACACAAACAAAAGAAACGCACATTTCACCTTGTAAATGCACATTGCTTTGTATGAAATACAAGTTTGAAAAATAATATGTAAAAGGTCGAAAATGTTGATTCCCAAGTGTTGGACACACACACACACACACACACAAACACACACACACAAACACACACACACACACACACACACGCGTGCGCGCGCATTTATACCGTACTTCTCTTTTTATCTCCTTGGGCGACGAATAATTATTTCCGTGTCTAATTCACGACACTTGTTCCCAGTACAATTTACTAATAAGTCGGATGTCCTTTCCATCTGCTCCTATATCTTGAAATCATGTAATTAATCGTTCATGTTTTACCCTATCAAAGGCTTTCTTGTAGTCTATAAACACACGCACACACACACACACAAACACACACACACACAAACACACACACACACACACACATATATATATATATATATATATATATATATATATATATATATATATATATATATATATATATATATATATATATATATATATATATATATAACTCTGTGATAGTATCAATGCCAAGGCTGGATAAGGATTTTATCATTTCCGTTGTTATCCTTTCAGGACCTGGAGCCTTTCCTTTTTTCATCTTTTTACTTCTCTACTTCAGCCTTTAATATGTTTGGTCCAACTTGAGTATTATACAATATTCATTTATTGCGCCTCTTTCCCTCCCCTAGCCTACGGGACACCCTTGGGCGAGGTGGAGTACCCGTTTAGCCCCCCGATCAGGGTTACGTGAAGTCATAGGTGCAGGTGGTGGATGAAGATGGAGAGCAGCCGACATATATTTGTAGGTTATGGTCTCCACCTTCACGACGGCAGGCAGAGGATCTCTTTTTTTTTGAGGAGACAATGGCTACGGTCACTGACCAGTATGGTCACTGCTGGGAAGGAAAGCAATGGCAAATTACCTTCTTTACAGATGCCAAGAAAATCATGTTGTGTGGAACCTTGGACAATGAGCAGTCAGACTGAAAAACATCTGATGGCTGTAGAAATATGGTTTCTGAGGTAATTGTAAAGAATACCATGGACAGCCAGAAAAACCAAACAACAAGTCCTTCAAGAAACAAATGAAGATCGTAAACTGATTAGAGACATTAGACGTAGACAGTCACAATTTTTTGGGCA
>JACEFZ010000616.1:7500-10000 GCA_014155875.1 Cepaea nemoralis
CGAAGAGTCTCAGTACTTCTACTTGTTCTTCAGCGTTCCGAGCCATTGAGGTTCTTTGCTGCAGATACAATCCGTCTCCATTCGTCTCTCTGGTTGACCTTCTCTTGCCAGTCGCTGATTCCAAGTGCTTGTAGGTCTGTATGTATATTATCTCTCCACCGTCTTCTTGGTCTACCTCGGGGTCTACGGTCATTTATTTCCTGAGTGTAAGCGAGTTTTGTTTCCCTATTATCTTCCATTCTTTCTATATGCCCCAGCCATTGCAGTCTATTAGCCTTCATGATACCAGTGATTAGCGGGGACTTAAACAGATCATAAATGTCTTTGTTGCTTCTTCTTTTCCACTCTCCACTTTGTGTATCCCTAATGGGTCCAAAGATGCGTCTTAAGACTTTGTTCTCAAAGGTTTGTAACAAGGCTTCGTCTCCTTTAGTTGTACTCCAGGTTTCAGAGCCATACAGCACAACTGGTCTAATCAGTGTTTTGTATATTGTGATCTTGGTGTTACGAGATAGCGCATTTGATTTTAGCAGATGTTGTAGTGCATAGTATATCTTATTTCCAGAGTTGATTCTAGCTTGTATTTCTTCCCTTATTATGTTGGAGCAGTTGAAGATTGTACCCAGGTATTTGTATGTTTCCGTTCTTTTAATGGTCATATTATCTATTTGTATGTGGCCAGAGTTTTTAGCCTGTTCCTTCTCTTGAAATTACCATATATTCTGTCTTATCTTGGTTGATAACCAGCCCCATTTGTTGAGCTTTTTCCTTTAAGTGAGTCAATATTTCATATGTCTTTTGTTCATTTTCCCCTATAATATCTATATCATCTGCATAACCAAGCAGTCTGGATGTTCCTCCAATAGCACATTCCTCCTTTACCTTCCTTACAACTTTCTCTAGAGCCAGATTGAAAAGGAGCGGCGATAGTGCATCACCCTGTTTCAAGCCAGATGTTATTTGGAAAGGGTCTGATTTCCTGCCTTTATATGTTACTATATTATAAGTATCTTCCATGCATAGTCTGGTCATGTTGATTAACTTCCTTGGTATTCCAAATTCCTGCATAGCATTCCATAGACTATTCCTATGGACACTATCATAAGCCTATTTAAAATCCACAAAAATGTTATGGAGATCTCTTTTATATTCCCAATTTTTCTCGGCTATTTGTCGTAAGATAAATATCTGATCTATTGTTGATCTGTTTTGTCTAAAACCCGCCTGGTAGTCACCTAATATGTCTTCTGAATATGGTTTTAGTCTATTTAGTAATACTGCGGATAGTATCTTATAGCTTGTGGACAGTAGTGATATCCCTCTATAATTTTCACATTGGAACTTGTCTCCTTTCTTAAAGATAGGTATCAATAATGACTCTTTCCAGTCATGGGGTAATTCTTCTGTCCTCCAGATTTTTATTATTAGTTCGTATAGCTTTAGATGTAATGCATGGCCACCTGCATTTATAAATTCAGCAGCAATTCCATCAGCCCCAGTTGCCTTATTGTATTTAAGTCGTATTATTACGTATAGGATTTCTTCAAAAGTAGGTTCTTCAATTTGTGGTTCACACGTTAGAACCTCTCCCTGTGGGAAAGTGTTACTTGGAGCTTCACAATTTAGTAATTCAACAAAGTATTCCTTCCATGTGTTACACATTTCCTCATTGGTATTTATCATATTTCCAATTTTATCTTTTAAACCATATGTGTTTTTATTGACTTCAGTTCTTTAAAAAAAACTTTCTGGATTCGTTTTTCTGGTGATTGGTTTCCATATCTTTGATTATATTGCTCATATATTCTCGCTTCTGCTGCCGAACTATTTTTGTAGCCTCTTTACATCCAGCTCTATATTGCTCTTCATTTTGGATGTTGTTGATGTCATTAAGCCATAACTGTCTGGCATTCTTTTTCCTAATGACTGCTTCTTCACATTTTTGATTGAACCATCTGTTCTTTCTATGCGTGGTTAACACACCGAGAAATTCTTCTGTCACAAATTAGCCACTGCTGTGATAAAATTAAAAGCAATATAGTCAGTGGACTATATTCTGCACAACAAATGCATACAAAAAAATCTGACTAGGCTAGTTTACAAAGAAATGTCTAGCATCTGCTAAGACACATACAAGTACACATAGAATATAACTAAGATCTGCCTGACATAAGGTTCCTATTTCAGAAGAGTAACACTTAAAGCAATATGATTTTGTACACTGAACTGAGAAAGAATAGTGCATACTCAAGTAACCTTAGACAATGATATTTCTTGAAATAACCTAGATCAGATATAGACTGAAAATTAGTACCTACATCTAAAAGACTTGACTTGTTACTAAGAAATAACTTTCCTAGTGAAATCTAGCAACATCAGAATCATAAATATGACTATAAAACATTGAGCTGTCTGCCTACTGGTTCAGAGATTTTTCTTCTCTAACATGACACAGGTCTAGGGAGCCTTATTTAAGCTGAGTCCAGCAGACAGTGTCTGA
>JACEFZ010000616.1:12500-67500 GCA_014155875.1 Cepaea nemoralis
AGACTTTGTTCTCAAAGGTTTGTAACAAGGCTTCGTCTCCTTTAGTTGTACTCCAGGTTTCAGAGCCATACAGCACAACTGGTCTGATCAGTGTTGTCACCGCCTCACCTTTATAGATATTAATTAAAGGGCTGCAACTCCCGCCCAAGGGATAGAAGTGAGTCACTCCGGGGGCAGAGTAATCTAGAGCCTTCTCGAAGGACTGGTCATTGAGTCCATGGTTCCGTGGACACTGATGTGGCCCGCCTATTGCGGGGTCCACGAGGAATTCGGACAGAGTTACTACCCGTGTCAGATTGGGACACGTGTGGACCGGCAGAGGACAGACGGACTTCAGAGAGACAACAGGGCCTGCCTTAGAGGGACTCAATAGATATCAATAGATATATATACCTAGGCTAGATAGTTTGCTAGACTGTTGTATGATAACTATGTGTAATGATGTTAACTATCTGTGATATGTAATATAGCGCGGGATTGTTAACCCACTGCGCCAACGCACTGTATAGTGAAATACAATAAATGTTCGATATCATATTGAACGGAGTTATTGTTGCCTGTGTGAACCCGAGCTCAGATACCTAGGCATGAGCAAGACGATGACAGGCTTTTTGGGGGCTTATTCTCCGGTTTTGGCATAAGATCTAATGTTACACAGCTATTGATTGCCATGTAAAATCACCAAATTAATTATATCAAATTGATTTTGTACAACCAATTGATAACTTTACAAGTTTAAAATATTAGTAGCTATCTAGCGATAAAGTAGAATTAATCTGAGTCCCTCAGCAGTGTCTCAGCAGTGCCTCAGCAGTGTGTCTCTCATTATTGTGATTACTATAACTATTTTTGACATGACTGTGACATTTTTTGACTGTTACTAATGTTTTCTCACTCTACGAGCAGATTGTTCCGCGAATAGTGGCGCGTGCAACCTATGTAACCTTTCCAACAGTGGCGAGAGTACAAGACAACATCCGCAGACTCTGGGATTAAAAGCTAAGTTTCATATCATGCCCATTGCAACCCTAAGCGGTACTTCTCACCATCCATCAATGTATCATTTTGCTTTGCATTGATTTGTTTGTATATTCATGACCTTGCATTTGGATTTACAAATTTAATAATTAAGGGAAATAACTAAATTTTCTACTCCCCAACATTTTTTCTAAGGGATTTAACTTTATAAACAGTACTAACAAGTAAAACACAAAATGTCTAGCTTAGATAAATGCATTGAGCAAGGAATCAAATTAGGTTATAAAGAAGAGAAACTATCAGAATGGGCACAGAAAACGCACGCAGAAAACATTGCCCGTGAAGAAAGAGCGATTGAACGAGAGGAAAAACAAAGGCAAATACAGATTGAGGCAGAAGAAAAGAAGATGCAGATGCAACTGCAGGCTCAAGAGAAACAGATGGAGCTTGAGGCGGCGGCCAAACTAGCCCAATTGAATGCCGATACACAAATAAAACTAAAGCAGATGGAGATTGATTCCAACGTAGAAATATCTGCGAATAAACTAAGAAGCAAGGAAGAGGAACAGAAATATAACAAGTATAAAGGCCTCGTAAAGGCATTCTGCTCAGGAGATTCCATCAGTGCCTACATGGAAAATTTTGAGTGTCTAATGTCCTACCATAAGATCATAAAATCAGATTGGGCATTCATTTTAATGAGAAACTTAGCTCTTGAACCTTTAAAAGTAATAGAGACAGTGCCACAGGAAATGCGAAAAGACTATGACTATTTAAAGCAACGCATTCTCCAACATTTTTCTTTAGATACTGCAGGTTACCAACAACAGTTTGCCAAATTATCTCCACAACCACATCAAACCTTTATAGATTATGTTAGTACAGTACAAGACGTGTGTACAAAGTGGATTAACTCGGCTAAAACTAACAATAGCCATGACAAACTTAAAGAGCTTATTATTATTGACAAGATAGTGAGTACCATCCCTACACCTTTTGCTAAGTTCTTGAAACAAATGGACTGTAAAAGTATTCAGGAAATCGAGTCCAAGGGGAATGCATTTTTCACAGCAAACAGAGACATTTTTCATCTAAACATAAGTCAAAACGATACAGCAGCAGCAGTAGTGAACACCAAATACTCGAAACAAACAGAGAGTAAATTTAAACCGCGCTCAAATGTCAGTAAACTTGTTAAATGCCAATATTGCAGTTTGAATCACGACCAATACGCGATGTGCGATAAATCGCCTAACTATCCTCACCACCTCAAAATGATGGTGGAGAAGCAGAAGACTAAGCGCAATGCTTACCAGAGAGCGGTCAAATGTTTTTTTGCAGGAGCTTTGGCCACTATAGTCGCTTCTGTGATGGCCGAAAGTTATTGAAACAGGCCAATGCTGCACTAGTGGAAACGTCGTCAGACGAAGAGATTGAATCACTGAATGATTGTGATAATCAAAACGACAATGTAAGTGAGCTTGGAAATGCTGTACAAATTATTGACACCATTACAGACAGTAAGTGTAACACCTGTACGAAGTTCCAACTTGACACAACATTACTATGTGGCCACACTATCCCTATTTCAAATGAAACAGCCAACGCTGCTTTGTCATCTACAGGCAAGCTAATTTTTTCAACAGGGTTTGTAAATAACAAAAAGTGCACATTAATTCGGGATTCCGGCGCAACGCTCTGTGGGATTAAGAAAACATTAATAGACACTAAAGACTACACAGACAAACATGTGACTTGTCGCACATTCTCAGGCACTATAGAGAAATACCCCCTTGCTCTTGTCGAAATTCGAACACCGTTCATATCAGGACAAGTATTATGCGCTGTCCTTGAAAATCCAGTCGCTGATATTATACTTGGGACCTGCCCAACATACAACCGTGCTCTGAAAAGGAAATCAGAGATTGGGAGCATAAAAACGGTATTCACCACCCAAACAGCGATTCTAAAGAGAAACACCATTCATGTTTGTCTCAATCTGCCAAAAGACCAAGGGAGACAACCACCGAAGTAATTCAGAAAGAATTCACCGAGGTGTATAATGCAGGGGCGGTCGAATCTGTCAGTGATACGACCAAATTAAAACCTCGAATTGAGGATGCTACCGATCTACCAAGTACCAAGCCTGTAGGTGTGCAACAAAACACACAACACACAAATGCAATAACACGACAGACAACCCATAAAACCAACACCGACCAACTGCAGGAGTCACTAGAAATTATAGCGCCAAACTCTACCAACACTAATTTTGGAAATGAACAGAAAGCAGATCCTACACTTTCACCATATTTTAAGTTAGTAGGACTTAAACCAAAATTAACTAAGAACGCATCGTGGACATTTAGGCTACAGAACAATATCTTAACTAGATTTTACACAACAAAGCAGACGCAGCTAACTGATGACAGAGACGAAACGACAAGTTCCCAACGGAATGACACCTCGACAAATGAAGCATCGTTAACGACACACTCTTACGACGACAAAAACGACGAAGACATATGGACATTACCGACAATCTGTGATATCGACAACGACGACAAATTTGACGACAGATTGACAACGATTGATCTCGACGACGACGACAATGACATTGAGGACAATTTACAAACAGTAGCATCTGTGATAAATCAGACAGACGGGGACAATACTGAAATCCCGGTACCAATTATGACTGACGACGGGAGTATAAATGACATACATATCTCTGACACTTTGACACAACAACAGCGACCACTCTTTTAGTCTGTAGCATATAACAGTGTAACTCTACACCTGCTAGAGAACTCTCAGTGAATAGGTTACTTACGACACCCACGAACATGAATCTTTAAGAGCTATACTTTAAGAGCTATACTTTAAGAGCTATACTATCAAGTGCCCAAGCTCTAGAACGATCCCAGCAAGAAACGTCAACTTGTACATTATACCTGTCAGAGTCCTAACTATTAGCTCCGTCTAGCTCACTGGACTTGGACAGGCAAATTACAACATCTACGTAACATACACTAATAACACATGAATGCAATCGGAAACTGGCAGGAGCTATCTCCTGAACAATCATTTATTACAATATATTACAGGCTGACAACATGGTCGCACTTCACGCTCAAACACTCGTTCAACACCAACAGCCACGCGCTAGCTCACAATGGCGATCTTTACACTGTCGCCCGCATGATCATTCACAATCACAACTTCACATCATCCCGCACATATCACAGTTCGTACATTCCTCGAATATCAATACACAACGTTCATCTCCATCTATGCGTCACAAAACACTATCGTTCTATCGTTCTAATCGCTCTCTAGATCTCCACACGTCCGTCTCGATTCGCTGCCTTACACACACTGACTTCTCTCCTCGTTGACCTTCCCACATCACGTGGCTCTGTTCACGGGCTTCTTGCCTGACCGTCCGCTAGCCAAGCCGTGGTGTCTCTTACTGCCCTTTACCTCAGCTATGCTTACACTGACTCTCACTTACATACCGGCACTTACATTCTTCCTTACATATAAGACCATGACATTCTCCCCCCGCACAACCAATGTGGCACTTTCTCTTGGAAAGGCGGTGACAAGTGTTTTGTATATTGTGATTTTGGTGTTACGATATAGCGCATTTGGTTTTAGCAGATGTAGTGCATAGTATATCTTATTTCCAGAGTTGATTCTAGCTTATATTTCTTCCCTTATTATGTTCGAGCAGTTGAAGATTGCACCCAGGTATTTGTATGTTTCCGTTCTTTTAATGGTCATATTATCTATTTGTATGTGGCCAACGTTTTTGGCTGTTCCTGTTCTTGAAATTACCATATATTCTGTCTTATCTTGGTTGATAACCAGCCCCATTTGTTGAGCTTTTTCCTTTAAGTGAGTCAATATTTATTATGTCTTTTGTTCATTTTCCCCTATAATATCTATATCATCTGCATAGCCAAGCAGTCTGGATGTTCCTCCAATAGCACATTCCTCCTTTACCTTCCTTACAACTTTCGCTAGAGCCAGATTGAAAAGGAGCGGCGATAGTGCATCACCCTGTTTCAAGCCAGTTGTTATTTGAAAAGGGTCTGATTTCCTGCCTTTTTATGTTACTATATTATAAGTATCTTCCATGCATAGTCTGGTCATGTTGATTAACTTCTTTGGTATTCCAAATTCCTGCATAGCATTTCATAGACTATTCCTATGGACACTGTCATAAGCCTATTTAAAATCCACAAAAATGTTATGGAGATCTCTTTTATATTTCCAATTTTTCTTGGCTATTTGTCTCAAGATAAATATCTGATCTATTGTTGATCTGTTTTGTCTAAAACACGCCTGGTAGTCACCTAATATGTCTTCTGAATATGGTTTTAGTCTATTTAGTAATACTGCGAATAGTATCTTATAGCTTGTGGACATTAGTGATATCCCTCTATAATTTTCACATTGGAACTTGTCTCCTTTCTTAAAGATAGTGTCAATAATGACTCTTTCCAGTCATGGGGTAATTCTTCTGTCCTCCAGATTTTTATTATTAGTTCGTATAGCTTTAGATGTAATGCATGGCCACCTGCATTTATAAATTCAGCAGCAATTCCATCAGCCCCAGTTGCCTTATTGTATTTAAGTCGTATTATTACGTATAGGATTTCTTCAAAAGTAGGTTCTTCAATTTGTGGTTCACACGTTAGAACCTCTCCCTGTGGGAAAGTGTTACTTGGAGCTTCACAATTTAGTAATTCAACAAAGTATTCCTTCCATGTGTTACACATTTCCTCATTGGTATTTATCATATTTCCAATTTTATCTTTTAAACCATATGTGTTTTTATTGACTTCAGTTCTTTAAAAAAAACTTTCTGGATTCGTTTTTCTGGTGATTGGTTTCCATATCTTTGATTATATTGCTCATATATTCTCGCTTCTGCTGCCGAACTATTTTTGTAGCCTCTTTACATCCAGCTCTATATTGCTCTTCATTTTGGATGTTGTTGATGTCATTAAGCCATAACTGTCTGGCATTCTTTTTCCTAATGACTGCTTCTTCACATTTTTGATTGAACCATCTGTTCTTTCTATGCGTGGTTAACACACCGAGAAATTCTTCTGTCACAAATTAGCCACTGCTGTGATAAAATTAAAAGCAATATAGTCAGTGGACTATATTCTGCACAACAAATGCATACAAAAAAATCTGACTAGGCTAGTTTACAAAGAAATGTCTAGCATCTGCTAAGACACATACAAGTACACATAGAATATAACTAAGATCTGCCTGACATAAGGTTCCTATTTCAGAAAAGTAACACTTAAAGCAATATGATTTTGTACACTGAACTGAGAAAGACTAGTGCATACTCAAGTAACCTTAGACAATGATATTTCTTGAAATAACCTAGATCAGATATAGACTGAAAATTAGTACCTACATCTAAAAGACTTGACTTGTTACTAAGAAATAACTTTCCTAGTGAAATCTAGCAACATCAGAATCATAAATATGACTATAAAACATTGCGCTGTCTGCCTACTGGTTCAGAGATTTTTCTTCTCTAACATGACACAGGTCTAGGGAGCCTTATTTAAGCTGAGTCCAGCAGACAGTGTCTGAGACACTATTATCTCCTTGGTACATTTTTGTCTGGGTTGAGGTACACATGCCCGACCTACATGTAATTAATTCTATTCAAGTATTGGGCCAGTTTTAAAAGGTCTGTTTCACACTCTACTGAGTCGGCCAGTCTGTGCATTTGATGATGTTATACTTCCCAGGTACTTGAAACTCTTTACTTATTTCAGGGGATGTTCGTTAAGGTGAATTGTTGTTGTTTTTCTTCTTTAGTTATAGTCATTACCTCTGTTTTACCTGTGCTAATTTTTCATGTTATGTTCTCTACATATTTCGTTTAGACTATTCATGGTCAGACCAGTTGTGTTGTATGGCTCTGAAACGTGAAGCACAACGAAAGGAGACGAAGCCTTGCTACAAACCTTTGAGAACAAAGTTTTAAGACGCATCTTTGGACCCATTAGGGATACACAAAGTGGAGAGTGGAAAAGAAGAAGTAACAAAGACGTTTATGATCTGTTTAAGTCCCCGCTAATCACTGGTATCATGAAGGCTAATAGACTACAATGGCTGGGGCATATAGAAAGAATAGAAGATAATAGGGAAACAAAACTCGCTTACACTCAGGAAATAAATGACCGTAGACCCCGAAGTAGACCAAGAAGACGGTGGAGAGATAATATATGTACAGACCTACAAGCACTTGGAATCAACGACTGGCAAGAGAAGGTCAACCAGAGAGACGAATGGAGACGGATTGTATCTGCAGCAAAGAACCTCAATGGCTCGGAACGCTGAAGAAGAAGAAAAAGAAGATGTGGCCTTGTAATTCAGCTTCTTATTTTGCTTTTAGTGCTTGGTCGTCCACAAAAAGTTCTCAAATGGGGTAATTTGAAGATGGTTCTTCTACAAGGTGTGGACTGCGTCTGGCCCTGCAGCCAGCATTGTTAGGGTCGGCTTGCCTCTCCCAGAATGGGTGAAAAGTTAAAATTAGTAACCTGACGATGACCCGCAGACTACACAAGTCAACCCCACCTCCACTTGGTGTAGACCGGGAAACCATTACCTAACTAATATCAAGGGACATTACTAACAGTAGCGTGTCTGTATTATGTAATTTAAATAATTGTGTATTTGTCTTAATATTTTATAAACATTTCAAAGAAGTTAGCTACAATTACATGCCATATAAAAAAAAACGGAATAATAACTTTACGTTATCTTCAGAGTGTGTGTAAAAATAATGGCTTTATTTTAAATGCGTGATAATTTTCTAATACATTGTTCTATTTTCCTTCGACATAACAATAAATGGTTTTGTTATTTTAGTGGTTATCAAGTAACGCCGCAATAATACGGAAATTTTTTTCAGGCCTATTGTAGAGACCGAACGTGGTATGCGAGATGACGAAATGTGTCCGTAACCACATCAACATGGAGCCGGTGATACTGTTACACTTGTAAAAATAAAAGCTTAGAGTGAATGAGAATACTTGGAGTATGACAGAATTTCTATTGACAGTGTTTAGTGTGTATGAGAGCAAATGATTTACCCCTCCATCATCATCATCGACAAGTAATGTTTAGGTAATTACACCATACCATGAATGAAATATTATCATGGGTATATGAATGTATATGTTGTATTCGCAAATGCATACACACATGCACGCGCGCACGCGCGCACACACACACACACACACACACACACACACACACACCCACACAACGTACCTTGTAAATACACCGTGTTTTACGACATGAAAGTTAAAAAAGAAAACAATTGACGGGCCTCCGTCCTTCCTTACGTAAAGAATGAGTGTGTACATGCACCATGTCATAAATGTTATATGTATGTATGAATTCTTCTTCTTCTTCTTCTTCTTCTTCTTCTTCTTCTTCTTCTTCTTCTTCTTCTTCTTCTTCTTCTTCTTCTTCTTCTTCTTCTTTTTCTTCCTCTTCTTCTTCTTCTTCTTCTTCTTCTTCTTCTTCTTCTTCTTCTTCTTCTTCTTCTTCTTCTTCTTCTTCTTCTTCTTCTTCTTCTTCTTCTTCTCCTTCTTCTTCTTCTTCTTCTTCTTCTTCTTCTTCTTCTTCTTCTTCTTCTTCTTCTTCTTCTTCTTCTTCTTGTTCTTCTTCTTCTTCTTCTTCTTCTTCTTCTTCTTCTTCTTCTTCTTCTTCTTCTTCTTCTTCTTCTTCTTCTTCTTCTTCTTCTTCTTCTTCTTCTTCAGCATTCAGAGCCATTGAGATTTTTGTCCCATAACTCTCCATTCTTTCTTGGCCCCCCCCTTTTCTTTAGCCTTATTCCCAAATGTTTAGGGGGATTAAAATTTAAAGTTTTTTGGTCTTCCTTCTACCCAAAATGCCGGTTTTAAGGGGTTTTTTTTCAAAATTTTCCAAATTTTTTCTTTATGATCCAGGTTTAAGCCTTCAGAACGTGATTAGGGGGACCTTAAAAAATTTTTAAAGTATTTTTTTCTTTCCCCTCCCCCCAAAGATGGTTTAAGTTGTCCCCGGGGGGTAACAAGGCCCTTTTCCCTGGGGTTTTTCCAGGTTTCCGGGAACGAAATTTGGCGCTTTGCCCGGGGCCCATTTAAGAATTAATAAAGGGTGCAATTGGGGCCGGGGGGGAAGGGGCACCCCCCCAGAGAACAGGGCCTTCCAGGAGGTCAATTAGTCCCTGGGTTTTACACTGATGTTGGGGCCCTTTTGGTAAAAGGAATTGGGGGTTACTACCCGTGTAGATTGGGCGGGGGTTAAACCCAAGGGCCCAAAGGACTTAGAAAACAAAAAGGGTTCCTAAATTAAAGATATATTGTTTTACCCGGCTAGATACCCAGGCTGGAAGATAAAAGGGGTTTTTTGGGGGTTAATTTCCGGTTTTTTATAAGGCCAATTTTTAACCCCCCGGCCAAGATTTTATGTAAAAAACAATTAAATTTATATCAAATTGGGGGGGTTTTGTTCCTTGTAACCCAAATAATATAGGAGAGCAAGCGATAAAGGTTTTGGGGCCCCATTCTCCGGTTTTCCTAAAATTTGTTCCATTTTTGTTGATTAAAAAAATTTTTTTTAAATTTATTTGTACCCTTTTTAAATTTACAAGTTTTATTAGAGCTATTCCCCAAAAATGTAACTGATCCCTAACCTTTCCAACAGTGGCCCAGAGTGGCTCCAATTGGGATTAAAACTATTTTTACATGCTTTAATTTTTCGTACTAATGTTTCTCACTCCACAAAAATTTTCCGCATTGTTTGTTTTTAATTTTGAACCTTTCCAAATTTTGGGAATACAAAAAATGAAATCTAAAATTAAACCCCCTTTTTCAAGGGATTTAACCCTTTTAAAAAAATACTTTAAAAATACAAAATTTTGCTTTAAAAGATTTTTTGGAATCATATTATTGGATTAAAATTAAAATTAAGGGAAAAAAACCACCAAAAAATTTTTCTAAGGGATTTAACTTTATAAACAGTACTAACAAGTAAAACACAAAATGTCTAGCTTAGATAAATGCATTGAGCAAGGAATCAAATTAGGTTATAAAGAAGAGAAACTATCAGAATGGGCACAGAAAACGCACGCAGAAAACATTGCCCGTGAAGAAAGAGCGATTGAACGAGAGGAAAAACAAAGGCAAATACAGATTGAGGCAGAAGAAAGAAGATGCAGATGCAACTGCAGGCTCAAGAGAAACAGATGGAGCTTGAGGCGGCGGCCAAACTAGCCCAATTGAATGCCGATACACAAATAAAACTAAAGCAGATGGAGATTGATTCCAACGTAGAAATATCTGCGAATAAACTAAGAAGCAAGGAAGAGGAACAGAAATATATCAAGTATAAAGGCCTCGTAAAGGCATTCTGCTCAGGAGATTCCATCAGTGCCTACATGGAAAATTTTGAGTGTCTAATGTCCTACCATAAGATCATAAAATCAGATTGGGCATTCATTTTAATGAGAAACTTAGCTCTTGAACCTTTAAAAGTAATAGAGACAGTGCCACAGGAAATGCGAAAAGACTATGACTATTTAAAGCAACGCATTCTCCAACATTTTTCTTTAGATACTGCAGGTTACCAACAACAGTTTGCCAAATTATCTCCACAACCACATCAAACCTTTATAGATTATGTTAGTACAGTACAAGACGTGTGTACAAAGTGGATTAACTCGGCTAAAACTAACAATAGACATGACAAACTTAAAGAGCTTATTATTATTGACAAGATAGTGAGTACCATCCCTACACCTTTTGCTAAGTTCTTGAAACAAATGGACTGTAAAAGTATTCAGGAAATCGAGTCCAAGGGGAATGCATTTTTCACAGCAAACAGAGACATTTTTCATCTAAACATAAGTCAAAACGATACAGCAGCAGCAGTAGTGAACACCAAATACTCGAAACAAACAGAGAGTAAATTTAAACCGCGCTCAAATGTCAGTAAACTTGTTAAATGCCAATATTGCAGTTTGAATCACGACCAATACGCGATGTGCGATAAATCGCCTAACTATCCTCACCACCTCAAAATGATGGTGGAGAAGCAGAAGACTAAGCGCAATGCTTACCAGAGAGCGGTCAAATGTTTTTTTGCAGGAGCTTTGGCCACTATAGTCGCTTCTGTGATGGCCGAAAGTTATTGAAACAGGCCAATGCTGCACTAGTGGAAACGTCGTCAGACGAAGAGATTGAATCACTGAATGATTGTGACAATCAAAACGACAATGTAAGTGAGCTTGGAAATGCTGTACAAATTATTGACACCATTACAGACAGTAAGTGTAACACCTGTACGAAGTTCCAACTTGACACAACATTACTATGTGGCCACACTATCCCTATTTCAAATGAAACAGCCAACGCTGCTTTGTCATCTACAGGCAAGCTAATTTTTTCAACAGGGTTTGTAAATAACAAAAAGTGCACATTAATTCGGGATTCCGGCGCAACGCTCTGTGGGATTAAGAAAACATTAATAGACACTAAAGACTACACAGACAAACATGTGACTTGTCGCACATTCTCAGGCACTATAGAGAAATACCCCCTTGCTCTTGTCGAAATTCGAACACCGTTCATATCAGGACAAGTATTATGCGCTGTCCTTGAAAATCCAGTCGCTGATATTATACTTGGGACCTGCCCAACATACAACCGTGCTCTGAAAAGGAAATCAGAGATTGGGAGCATAAAAACGGTATTCACCACCCAAACAGCGATTCTAAAGAGAAACACCATTCATGTTTGTCTCAATCTGCCAAAAGACCAAGGGAGACAACCACCGAAGTAATTCAGAAAGAATTCACCGAGGTGTATAATGCAGGGGCGGTCGAATCTGTCAGTGATACGACCAAATTAAAACCTCGAATTGAGGATGCTACCGATCTACCAAGTACCAAGCCTGTAGGTGTGCAACAAAACACACAACACACAAATGCAATAACACGACAGACAACCCATAAAACCAACACCGACCAACTGCAGGAGTCACTAGAAATTATAGCGCCAAACTCTACCAACACTAATTTTGGAAATGAACAGAAAGCAGATCCTACACTTTCACCATATTTTAAGTTAGTAGGACTTAAACCAAAATTAACTAAGAACGCATCGTGGACATTTAGGCTACAGAACAATATCTTAACTAGATTTTACACAACAAAGCAGACGCAGCTAACTGATGACAGAGACGAAACGACAAGTTCCCAACGGAATGACACCTCGACAAATGAAGCATCGTTAACGACACACTCTTACGACGACAAAAACGACGAAGACATATGGACATTACCGACAATCTGTGATATCGACAACGACGACAAATTTGACGACAGATTGACAACGATTGATCTCGACGACGACGACAATGACATTGAGGACAATTTACAAACAGTAGCATCTGTGATAAATCAGACAGACGGGGACAATACTGAAATCCCGGTACCAATTATGACTGACGACGGGAGTATAAATGACATACATATCTCTGACACTTTGACACAACAACAGCGACCACTCTTTTAGTCTGTAGCATATAACAGTGTAACTCTACACCTGCTAGAGAACTCTCAGTGAATAGGTTACTTACGACACCCACGAACATGAATCTTTAAGAGCTATACTTTAAGAGCTATACTTTAAGAGCTATACTATCAAGTGCCCAAGCTCTAGAACGATCCCAGCAAGAAACGTCAACTTGTACATTATACCTGTCAGAGTCCTAACTATTAGCTCCGTCTAGCTCACTGGACTTGGACAGGCAAATTACAACATCTACGTAACATACACTAATAACACATGAATGCAATCGGAAACTGGCAGGAGCTATCTCCTGAACAATCATTTATTACAATATATTACAGGCTGACAACATGGTCGCACTTCACGCTCAAACACTCGTTCAACACCAACAGCCACGCGCTAGCTCACAATGGCGATCTTTACACTGTCGCCCGCATGATCATTCACAATCACAACTTCACATCATCCCGCACATATCACAGTTCGTACATTCCTCGAATATCAATACACAACGTTCATCTCCATCTATGCGTCACAAAACACTATCGTTCTATCGTTCTAACGCTCTCTAGATCTCCACACGTCCGTCTCGATTCGCTGCCTTACACACACTGACTCTCTCCTCGTTGACCTTCCCACATCACGTGGCTCTGTTCACGGGCTTCTTGCCTGACCGTCCGCTAGCCAAGCCGTGGTGTCTCTTACTGCCCTTTACCTCAGCTATGCTTACACTGACTCTCACTTACATACCGGCACTTACATTCTTCCTTACATATAAGACCATGACATTCTCCCCCCGCACAACCAATGTGGCACTTTCTCTTGGAAAGGCGGTGACAAGTGTTTTGTATATTGTGATTTTGGTGTTACGATATAGCGCATTTGGTTTTAGCAGATGTATTGCATAGTATATCTTATTTCCAGAGTTGATTCTAGCTTATATTTCTTCCCTTATTATGTTGGAGCAGTTGAAGATTGCACCCAGGTATTTGTATGATTCCGTTCTTTTAATGGTCATATTATCTATTTGTATGTGGCCAACGTTTTTGGCTGTTCCTGTTCTTGAAATTACCATATATTCTGTCTTATCTTGGTTGATAACCAGCCCCATTTGTTGAGCTTTTTCCTTTAAGTGAGTCAATATTTATTATGTCTTTTGTTCATTTTCCCCTATAATATCTATATCATCTGCATAGCCAAGCAGTCTGGATGTTCCTCCAATAGCACATTCCTCCTTTACCTTCCTTACAACTTTCGCTAGAGCCAGATTGAAAAGGAGCGGCGATAGTGCATCACCCTGTTTCAAGCCAGTTGTTATTTGAAAAGGGTCTGATTTCCTGCCTTTTTATGTTACTATATTATAAGTATCTTCCATGCATAGTCTGGTCATGTTGATTAACTTCTTTGGTATTCCAAATTCCTGCATAGCATTTCATAGACTATTCCTATGGACACTGTCATAAGCCTATTTAAAATCCACAAAAATGTTATGGAGATCTCTTTTATATTTCCAATTTTTCTTGGCTATTTGTCTCAAGATAAATATCTGATCTATTGTTGATCTGTTTTGTCTAAAACACGCCTGGTAGTCACCTAATATGTCTTCTGAATATGGTTTAGTCTATTTAGTAATACTGCGAATAGTATCTTATAGCTTGTGGACATTAGTGATATCCCTCTATAATTTTCACATTGGAACTTGTCTCCTTTCTTAAAGATAGTGTCAATAATGACTCTTTCCAGTCATGGGGTAATTCTTCTGTCCTCCAGATTTTTATTATTAGTTCGTATAGCTTTAGATGTAATGCATGGCCACCTGCATTTATAAATTCAGCAGCAATTCCATCAGCCCCAGTTGCCTTATTGTATTTAAGTCGTATTATTACGTATAGGATTTCTTCAAAAGTAGGTTCTTCAATTTGTGGTTCACACGTTAGAACCTCTCCCTGTGGGAAAGTGTTACTTGGAGCTTCACAATTTAGTAATTCAACAAAGTATTCCTTCCATGTGTTACACATTTCCTCATTGGTATTTATCATATTTCCAATTTTATCTTTTAAACCATATGTGTTTTTATTGACTTCAGTTCTTTAAAAAAAACTTTCTGGATTCGTTTTTCTGGTGATTGGTTTCCATATCTTTGATTATATTGCTCATATATTCTCGCTTCTGCTGCCGAACTATTTTTGTAGCCTCTTTACATCCAGCTCTATATTGCTCTTCATTTTGGATGTTGTTGATGTCATTAAGCCATAACTGTCTGGCATTCTTTTTCCTAATGACTGCTTCTTCACATTTTTGATTGAACCATCTGTTCTTTCTATGCGTGGTTAACAAACCGAGAAATTCTTCTGCGGTAGTTTGAATTGGGTTCTTGATGTTCAGCTAAGTTTGGTCAACGCTTTCCTCCAACGGGTTTTGTAGACTTTCAAGTTTACATTTTATTTATGTATGTATGAATGCATTTCTTTTATTCGTACATGTGTCACTCAACACTAACAAACTACAATGCTCTGTGATATACACAAACACAAGAAACATACATTCATCGCTCATCTCATCTCATCTCATCATGTTCCTCTTGTACCTTGCGGTGTCGAGGTGAAGTATGAGCAGCGGGAGAGTGCCTGCTTAATAGCTTCATGTATCGATATTCCCATGGACTCTGCTATTCCCTTCGTCCAACGTTTATGTGGTCGCCTATTCCTCTGCTTCCATCTGGTCTGTACATCATTGCTTGTTGTGGTATATTGTTAGTTGGTAACCTACTTGCATGGCCAAACCATTTGACTTGATGCCTTTTAATAAAATCTAGCGCTGCTATAACCTCAACTTTAGTCCTAATTTCTTAATTTCTGATCTTATCTCTCCTTGATACATTGAGTATTCTTCTCAGGAATCTCATTTCTGTTGTTGTGATTTTTCTTTTCTCTTTTGCTGTCATTGTCCAGGTGTGACATCGGTAGCATAGATTTGGTAGGAAGATTGTGTTGTAAAGTGCTTTTTTAGTAACAATTGATACACGTTTGTTCTTCAGTATTGTCGCCATTGTCCAATGAGTTGGTTTGCCTTATTGCATCTATTTTCGATCTCGTCTTCCGATTTGCCATTTGATGATATTATACTTCCTAGGTACTTGAAACTCTTTCCTTATTTCAGGGGATGTTCATTTAGGTGAATTGTTGTTGTTTTCTTCTTCCTTAGTTATAGTCATTACATCTGTTTTACATGTGCTAATATTCATGTTATGTTCCCTACATATTTCGTGTAGTAACAGTAACAGCGGCATTCCTGTGGCTAGAAGAGACTACTGCAGCACACGTTGTGTTCATTACGGATTCAAAGAATATGCTTAGCAAGGTGGAGAAAGGAATGTTTCGTGTGGAATGTCTCTCGTCGCTTCAGAGGTCACAGATTGTGAGAATTGTATGGATATTTTTCCCTAGCCATGCGGGTGTACGGGGGAATGCACAGGCTGATGTGCTGGCAGGGAATTCACCTCTTGGTGGTATCTTGCCTATGGACAAGGGGGAGGTGGTTGTGCGCTTGTGGGGCCAGGTGGAAAAGGCAGAGGAGCAGATTGAGAACCCATATATGGAAAGAATGAGATTGCGGGGGATCGGCAGGGGTTCTGGAAGAACCTCAAAACTGAGAGGGAAGACGAGGAGAACTTTTAATCAGATAGAGGTGGGAACGATTAGTAGTGTGACTCTTCGCTGGCTGTTGAACGAGGGGACTGAGCACGTTTGGGAATGTCCTGAGTGCAGTGATGTCGGTTATTAACTCAACTCAACTCAACTCAACTCGTGTAGACTATTCATGTGGTAGTGTAATTCAGCTTCTGATTTTGCTATTAGTGCTTGGTCGTCCACAAACAGGAGTTCTCTTCTGGTGTAATTTGGAGATGGTTCTTCAACAAGGTGTGGACTGCCCCTGGCCCTGCAGCCAGCGGGGTTAGAGTCGGCTTGCTGTCGTGAATTCACTGTAATTAACAACCAGATGATAAAAATACCAGAGACAGTTTGATTCGCAACTACAAGTTGTTTACTACGGGGAGTCGGTAAGATAAGGCATATATGTGTCTTTATGGCAAATTGTAGAGGCCATCCAGGAGTAATGCGGTGTTTCATAAGGTACTCTATTTAGTGTATTTAGGCATAATTAATATAAGCAGTAGCCTTGTTAAAACTAGCTAGAGTGATGTAAGAATTAGCTCTGCTAGTGAGAATAAGTGTAGTGGGTTGGGAGATGGGGGAAATGTCCAATAGTGGGATCTTCCAGTGGGGTGCCTACTGAGGTTCTGCACTCTGTCTATTGGTCTTTCCTTGTCTTAACCTGATTCAGATTGAGATGATGAGCCACTCTGATCCTTGACAGAGTTTAGTTCACTGATAAATCTCTGAGCAAGGCAGTAGGCCTACATTCAGCTAGTAGGGATTAGTATCAGGCGGCCTTCACCAGATGTGGTCTCTTTCTCTGACAGGTTCCCCTACGTCTATGAGGAAGCTCTACACTGGGTTTGATGGTGGTCAACTCTCAGTAAGAAGAACATCAAATGAACATTCACTTTGTTTTATAAGATGAATAAACACCCAGAAGAAAGTATAATCAGCACTGTTTATGCTAGGCCTAGGATCCAGTGGGTCCATACGAAACTGGCTCAGTTGAGCTAAACATTATAAACGATTAATTTACAATAGGGATTCACTCAGGTTGGGTGATACTCGTTTCTTCACAACATACCATTGAACACTAGTGAATAGAAAAGAACATTGAACATGGCGTTCTCGTGGAATAATTTAGTCCAGTGAAGAAGTACTTTAGAACCGCTTGTGTGTGAAATCTATGAAAATGGATTAGAAAAAATGTGAGACCTTTGACATTGAAACCTAGTTTTCACGGTACAGAGATTCGTACTTATCTGAGTTATAGGGAGCTTAGTCTTTATAGTGAGTGACAGATCCATGATTAATGTTAAACAATAACTATTTTCGGAGGAGCATGCATCTAGTCGACCCAGTGGATCCCGGAGAAAGTCAATGTCTGGAAGAAGATACGTATCAATGGGTGAGGTGTTCATGTGCTAAGCTATCATGCTGTGGCGTACCCTTGCTATGATGATCATCTGACTTGGCTGCTGATCTGCTGCTCTGAATCTGCAGACAAACTAGAATTCGACATACATTCTACACATTACACACACACACTTCTCACACCCATACTCTTTCTTTAATAAATTATTTTGTATTTATTTGTTAGAGCTAGAGTTGTTGAGTATGTTGTGTTGGGGAAGAGTGTGAGGGGGCATGATCTAGGGGTGAGTGAGAGTAAGAAAGAGGTGTCTGCAGACTGAAGGAGTTTTGTGGACGGATTCTGGTGGTTTCTCTAGGATAATAATATTGGGTTAATAAAAATGTGGGTGTTGATTCCAATCACTCCAGGGATGACACTAAAGTAGTAAAGGATTACTACGACACTTGCCTCTCCCAGAATGGGTGAAAAGTGAAAATTAGTAGCCTATTTTGATGACCCGAAAACTACACAAGTCAACCCCACCTCCACGTGGTGTAGACCGCGAGGTCATGGGCTAACGGGGTTATGGCTCGCCATGGGGAAAAGACTCCCAATGGTCAGATGTTTGTCTTAAACCTGCGACTAGCATAGTAAGCCGGCAGGGGATCTTCATACTGCTCGTAGAAAAACTAAGAAGTATAAACGGACTGACCCAAATGGATATAGTCTCGGCAATGTTAATGGACTACGAGATAGATCAACGATCGAAAAAAAGGCATAGTGAATGTCTGCGGTTGTAGTAGTAAAGAACAAGAACTTATAAAAACAATGGAAGAGAGGAAAATTGGACTGACGGGAATTGCGGACACCAGAATAAAGGGGGAAGGATTCAAGGTGTCCACAGTTGCACGTTTGTTTGATGGTTCCGTCGCCCTGCTACTGAGTGAGTGCGTGGCGCGACACTGTGAGCTGTGAGTTTCGTGTGAAGTGCTTTTGAATCTGCCCGAGGTTTTTGGAACGTGACTGCATGTTCGGAGTGATGGCAGATGGCTATGTCCCAGAGTTGACCGGTTTTTGCCTTATGCAGAAATGCGTGGCTGCTGGGCTTCTGGTTGACTGCCACTGCCATCGACGATGAACTGTATTTCGTGGACTGTGTGGGTGAACATCTAGAAAACATCCAGATGGGAAAATGGCTGCAGATTCCATCAGAAATGAACTGAATGTTTTGTGGGGGACTATTGTGTTGACATTCTGGCGGCGGCATTATGCATAGTGCATCTGTGCGGGCTGATGTTTGTCGAGACTCAAGTCTTTTCCACTTTTCACATTGGGCGGTGGGGAGCGTTTTGTATGATATTCACTGGCACAGGAACGGAGCATAATTGGGACGACCCGTTGCTGTGAAGTTGGAACTGCGACTAACTAACTAACTAACTAACTAACGTTTGTTTACTCTGGAGTGGAACAGCAAGAAAGGGCAAGACATAATGTAGAAATAGTCATTGAACCACGGCTAGCAAGAGGAATAGTATATATAATGTATATCAGAAACACACACTACCCCATGTAAATACACACTGCTTTGTATGAAAGACATTTTTTTTAAATTACGGAAGTAAGTCCCTACCTCGGTAGAATACGAGAGAGAATCACAGCATTAGAGCAATGGGGGGGGGGGGGGGGGACAGAAGAAATTATGGTGCTCCCTGGTTGAGGCCCTTACATTGCACTTTGGTTGGGTTGACAGCTGCGATTAACCCAAATGTGGGTGTCTCTTGTGCGTAATTTTCACGCAAGGGGGAGATTTCTGTTGAAATATCTGTTGAGATCTTCAGAATATTTAATTTACTATACCTATATATGTTTAGGTTTAGCCAAATGTGTGCTCGATTAGCACAGTACAATAATCGTGTTTATTCTGCTATTGACAAATGTATCACCTTCATATGCAATGCTAATACACTTAGGCAGTCTTGGTTCGCCATCTCACACCGTCGCCAGTCTATGGCCGGGTCTCTGTTTTTGTCTCGATTATGCTAAGCCATCGTGGCATAAAACTCTTCGCTTCCACGTCCTCTTTTCCCGTCAAGTTTTCTAGTGATCACTAAGTTTTCAAGTTTTTTTCTCTTTGTACCATGATTTGTAAACAAAACTGGACTGATTGCGTTTACCTATTCTATTCAGTTTTCTATTTTTTTTTCATTTGTTGTTGAAAGAACTTTCTCATTTCTTCTTCTGTCCATCCATGGCATTCTTTGCTCACAAATCTCATTTCCACTGTCATTAGATGTTTCCTTGCTTATCTGAGGTAAAGTTGTAGAAATCTAAACAATATTTAACAAAAAACACCAAGTAGTGCAGTTTTACAGAATACCATGACGGACAACAAAGGACGTTGCGACGATTAGCCTTCATCAGCCAAGTACGACCAGGGAAGCCAGATCCATTGTAAAAATTCCGCCCCGCTGCAGATTCGTACTCATGACCACCGAGCCGACAGGCGATCTAGCCATTAATCTAGCCATTAATCTAGCTATTTAGCTTAATACGCCTTCCGTGTTGAATGCGTACTTACAATTAAAAACGTTCAGCTGTGTTGCATATATTGGAACATTCTAACGAAGTATTTGTGTCCATGGATTTAAGAAGACGAAAATGTCAACTAAATGGGGACAATCTAATACAGATGAATGGTCCTATTGTTCCAAAAGAAATAACTCACACAATATGGCTAGAAACATTTGGTTGTATGTTATGACAATAAAAGCTCAATGTTTGAACAGGATACCTACAATTTCTGTTTATATGCAACTTTTGAATAGCAACCGCATTTAATGTCTGCGAAGAATGAATGTATGTAACGTAATGAATAGTATGCAGTAATTACACAAACAATTAGAGAATCTTGCTGCATTTAACATATGGAGATCTTTTGTATTTTGTAAATGTAAAAGAAAACACGCAACGCACCTTGCAAAAACACTGTTTTATACGAAATAAAACCACATTTAAAAGGAATGAAACCACATTTAACAGAAAGATATTTTATTAAAATATTGCAATGAGACATAACAACATTAGTTAATTCAAGGGAAATTAATTGTGCAACTTTTAAAATCGTTTATAAACATTTTAAAGAAAATAACTACAAGTATAGCCGTTATAAACAATACGGGAAAAACTTTTATGAAATTTTCAGAGTTTGAGAAAAAACTATGACTTTAGTTTAAGTGCGTGAGAATTTTGTAATACATTTTCTACTTTCTTTCGACACAGAAATAAATGGTTTTATGGTTGAAATGTTTATCGGATAGTTGGTTGATGATATTTAAGGAATTTTTGTCCGGCCTGTTATGCAGGCCAAATTACAAAAACAAGAAGTTAGCTGTATATACTTTTCAGGACGTCACAGTCAACCCCATCATACATTGCCTGTTTATGATATCTTGACAAGTATACGTTCAGTAGATTGCAAATGCTTGATGAACGACCGGCACCCATAACAATTTGTAAAAATTCAACGCAAGGCTGTCTGCTGACAAATCGCCACAGCTGTGTTTCGAACGCAGGTATGTGGGATTACGAACTGCGTCCGTAGCCCATTTGCTAAAGAGCCAGCTCAGGCCAAATACTTGTTACGAAACACTCAATGCACACACACGTCTTCTTCTTCTTCGTTCGTCGCTTGACATATGTCTATAACTGCAATGTTGTCTCTTTTATGAATCTAACAGTATTTTTTAGTTCACTCAGCGGTCCGTATAGGTTATCTTCCACTATCGTCTCTCTAGGCCAGAAGGTTCGCCTGGATATGTTATATTTTGGGCAGTCTTGGAGTATGTGCTCTGCTGTCTGCGACGACAACCACATGTACACATGGCTGATTCACCAATATTGAATTTTGCATACATGTGGTTGCGTAATCAATTGTTTCCTGTTCTGAAACGCAGAATAATTACTTGTTCTGGTCTGTCCATAACGTGGTAGTCGTCTTGAGCAGGTTTTGGTGGCTTTATGGCTCATTTGATCATTCTTTTCTTTTTGTGGTATGTAACGAGCATATCAGGGTGTTCTTCTTTTGCTCCTTCCTTAGCCAATTGATCAGATCTTTCGTTTCCGAGTACTCCACAGTGGGATGGTATCCACTATATGGTGACCTTATGCTGTCTGCTAAGTTCAGAAAGTAGTGTTCTTAATACTGGCAATGTCCCAAACAGGAGCGCCCCGAGTACTGATTTGTGTACCATGGCTGGTATTTGGTAATTTCTCTGTTACTATCTTGATTGCCATAATTTCAGCATCATAGTTATGGCAGTACTTTCCTGTTGGAACTCTGGCAGTGTCCCTAGTATTATTTGGGTATTTTAATGTACACTCCAGCTCCTCCATTTCTAACAGCATTTAGTGCTGATCAGCCATCTTAGAACCCACGGCTCCACACCTTCAACCCCACTGGATAAAATGAATGGTCATCATCATTCTTGATGGACAAACAACAAGTGCTGACACAGTATTACTAGAAACTCATATTTGTAGTTTGTGACAATAAACACTCAATATTTGAAAAGGATACCTACAATTCCTATTTATATGCAACTTTTGAATTCAAATCGCATTTAATGTCTGCGAAGAATTAATGTAAGTAATGTAATGAATAGTATGCAGTAATGTTTTTAAAATATTGTATATCCCTTGCAAGGCGTTGCAGCCAACACCAGCATTTCTCAGCTGCTGTTGATGTACTAGGCAAGATTACGCTCAGTAGTTTGCCATTGCTTTCTGAGCGACAGGCTCACATACCCCTAAGTTACCAACGCAGCAAGAACCGTTACCGATTCTCTCGCAGGTTACGTTCCTCCCGTGGATATACAGGATTACGGAGAAAGACGTTACCACCTAGGCCAGGGAGCCGGCATGCAGTAATTACACAAACAATTAGAGGTTCTTGCTGCATTTGACGTGTGGGGGTCTTGTTGTATTTTGTAAATATAAAATAAAACACGCAACGCACCCTGCAAAAACACTGTTTTGTACGATATAAAATCACATTTTTAAAAAGGCATTTTATTAAAATATGATAATGGGACATAATACAATTGAATTTAAGGGACATTACAAACATTAGCATGACCGTATTATGCAATTTAAACAATTGCGTATTTGTCTCAATCTTTTATAAACGTTTTAAAGAAATTAGCTACAGTTAGATCCCTTATAAAAATAGGGATAAAAGCTTTACGGAATTTTCAGAGTTTAAGAAAAAATAATGGCTTTATTTTAAGTGCGTGAGAATTTTCTAATAAACTTTCTATTTTCCTTCGACATACCAATATATGGTTTTATGCTTTCAAAGTGTACAAGCCACTGAGTTAGTAAAGCTAAAGGAATTTCTTTCCGGCCTGTTATGCAGGTTACATTACAAAACAAGAAGTTAGCTGCATATCCTTTTCAGGACGTCACAATCAACCCCATCATACTTTGTTTGTTTATGATATCTTGGCAAGTTGACGTTCAGTAATTTGCCATTTCTTTCTGAACAACAGGCACCCATAACAATTTGTAAAAATCCAACCGATTCTCTCGCAGGTTACGTTCCTCACGTAGATATACTGGATTACGGAGAAAGATGTTACACCCTATGCCAGAGAGACCGGCATGCAGTAATTACACAAACAATTAGAGAATCTTGCTGCATTTGACATCTGGGGGTCTTCTTGTATTTTGTAAATGTAAAAGAAAACACGCAAAGCACCTTGCAAAAACACTGTTTTGTTCGAAA
Source organism: Cepaea nemoralis (assembly GCA_014155875.1). Lineage (NCBI taxonomy): Eukaryota > Metazoa > Mollusca > Gastropoda > Stylommatophora > Helicidae > Cepaea > Cepaea nemoralis. The sequence continues at coordinate 35,880 of JACEFZ010000616.1, forward strand.
TAAAACCATATTCAAAAGAAAGGCACGTTATTACAATATTACAATGGGACATAACAACATAAGTGATTTCAAAGGACATTACTAACAATAGCGTGACTGTATTATGTAATTTAACAATTGTGTATTTATCTTAATCTTTTATTAACCTTTTAAAGAAATTAGCTACAAGTAGATCCTTTATAGACAAGGGGATAAAACATTTACGGAATCTTTAGAGTTTGAGAAAAATTCATGGCTTTATTTTAAATGCGTGATAATTTGTTAATACATTTCTCTATTTTACTTCGACATAACAACTGTTGGTTGTATGCTTTTAATGTTTATCAGTCGGATCATCTAAGAAGTTAAAGGAAATTTTGTCCGGCCTCTTATGTAGGCCAAAAAACAAGAAGTTAGCTGCGTATCCTTTTCTGGACGTCGCAGTTAACTCCATCATGCTTTGCTTGTTTATAATATTTAAAGATTTAGCGCAACCCACAAATGGCAACGCTGGTCGTATTCCGGTACGAACCTAAGGCCTTGTCCACATCCATTTGGAAGCACCAGACTCGAGTTTCGCTCTCGTTTGTATTCGTCAGTAGTGCATGTCCTTAACCTATCCGGAAACAAACCCTGGATCACTGGCGTCTGACGCGGGTGTGGAACCACTAGAACACGCGGTACACACTAGACCAAATTGCGACGATTAGCCTTCATCAGCCAAGTACCACCAGGGAGGCCAGATCCATTGTAAAATCCCGCCCGGCTGCACATTCGTACTCATGACCACCGAGCCGACAGGCGAGCATCTAGCCACTAAATTAGCCTGGCTTCCGTGTTGAAAGCTTACTTACAATTGGAAAAGGTCAGCTTTCTTGCGTACAGTCTAACTGTCACTGTCATTTACTGCCAATATACGAGTAGTACCTTGCGGAGTATGGCATGGGGGTCTTGAGACTGAGGAATTAAGGACGCCTGGCTAGTGCAGTCGCCACGGACTGTGCAGGTTAGGATTTTCTTTTTGCCCACGACAGAAAAAAAACTCCACACGATACAGAGGATTCGAACATTCTAACGAAATATTTGTGTCCATGGATTTGAGAGAACGAAAATGTTGTCAACTAAAGGGTGACAATCTAATACATATGAATGTTCCCATTGTTCCAAGAGAAATAACCCACACAATACGACCAGAAACGTTTGTTTGGAGGTTCTGACAATAAACAATTAATGTTTGAAAGGGATGCCTACAATTCCTATTTATATGCAACTTTTGAATGCAAACCATATTTAATGTCTGCGAAGAATGAATGTATGTAATGTAATAAATAGTATGTGGTCATTACACTAACAATTAGAGAATCTTGCTGCATTTAATGTCTGTGGGTCTTATTGTATTTTGTGCATTTAAAGGAAAACATGGAATCCACCTTGTAAAAACACAGCTATGTACGAAATAAAACTAAATTTAAAAAAAAAAAACATGTACATAAAATATTGCAACAGGATATAAAAACATAAGTTATTTCAAGGGACATCACTAACAGTAGCATGATTGTATTAAGTAATTTAAATAATTTTAGCCTTTCTCTTTATGTTTTATTATAAAATTTGCTAAGAAATTAACAACAATTATATTCTGCATAAATAGATTTTTAAGGTATGTTTAAATTTTGTGTAAAAATGACAGCATTATTTTAGAAGCTTGAGAATTTTCTAACGCATTTTTCTATTTCATTTTGATATAACGTGGTAATTTTGCAGAATCTCTCTTCGCCACAAGAACATTAAATCATGGCACATTTTTTCCGGCCTGTTTTACAGGCCAATGTAAAAAAAAAAACAATTGAGCTCTTTTGCACTTCTGACTGCAATACAGGACAATTGCTTCTCGGCCTTTTGGCTAAGATCAAAGTGTAGTTCCTGCACTTGATCTTGCCAGGGGCTGGGATGATCACCAAACACACAGGGACGCAGGACCTAGTGGGGCGGCTTGTGCCCCTCTGGGAACCATGAGCCCTTTTTAAAAAAAATGGCGACTAGTTATAAATCTCCACTTCCTGTCCCCCAAACAAAACGTGTCATGGACATTTACAATGCACTAGAGCGTCACGCTGTAATATGAAATCACGCCAACAACACCAACAATGTGATCCTTCACCTCGGTAGCTATGTAGCCCAGAAATTATAAAGAAGCCACATTTTAATGGGAATAATAATTTAAGGGTCATTGCCCAACTTCACGGCAATCAATGCACTGATATCTCAAGAAAGCACGATATAGATCAAGATAGAATGTGTGTGTGTGTGTGTGTGTGTGTGTGTGTGTGTGTGTGTGTGTGTGTGTGTGTGTGTGTGTGTGTGACAGACAGGCAGACAGACAGACAGACAGACAGTCAGACAGACAGACAGACAGACAGACAGACAGACAGACAGACAGACAGACAGATAGACGGCAGGACGGACGGACGGACGGACGGACAGACAGATAGACAGACAGACAGACAGACAGACAGACAGACAGACAGACAGACAGACAGATATAAAGAGAAAGAGATGGACAGGTGTAACATGCATTTCGCTTGTGGAGGTGGACATAAAGCATATTCAATGAACGTGTGTTTACACGCACATTGTCATAAATGTCATATTATCATAAATGTATATGTATGTATTTGATTTTATTTTCACGCATGTGACACTTAACACTAACAAACGGCATCGCTCTGTGATATACACAAACAAAAGAATCACACATTACCCCTTGTAAATATACATTGCTTTGTATGAAATAAACGTTTAAAAACATATATTTTACAGGCCAAAACAGTGTATTAAAAAAAGTATGTGTCTATATCCTTGGCAGTAACATATGTATGCATCTATTTGTGGGTGCAGGTGTGTGTGGGTGCACGTATTTGCATGCGCGTGTGTATGAGTCTGTGTGTGTGTGTGTGTGTGTGTGTGTGTGTGTGTGTGTGTGTGTGTGTGTGTGTGTGTGTGTGTGTGTGTGTGTGTCAGCCTTTAAACCAAGGCAATACCTCAAGTATTAAAATGATATTATATGGCAATGATACCTTTGAAAAGATAAAGTATGGACCATCACGCATAAATATATTAAATGAGCCCTTTAGGTACTTATAAACTAAGGGCTTTGTAGTGTTCAGTTTTAAGTCCTTCAAATTGTATTTCACACTCAGACACTATCACAACTTTGGACCGATTATCTCCCTGAGGACAGGTCATGGACTCTTTGCTAGCTATAAATCTCTGCTTCTTGTCCCCCGAACAAAATGTGTCATGGAATTTCCAAGGCATTAGAGCGTAACCATGTAATTTGATATCAGGCCAACAACACCAAACATGTGATCCTTCACCTCTGTAGCTATGTGACCCAGTAATTATAGGGAAGCCACATTTTAATAATCATCATCAAGTGCCCTGCCGGCTGGCGTAGGCGTTCATGGCTCTCCACAGATCTCGGTCTTTGGTGTTCTGGATCAACTCTGCTGATGATATTCCTCCATGCCACCGTCTCAATCCGTCCAGCATAATTTCTCTTGGTCTGCCTCTGCCTCTCTTCCCCTCGATCTTTCCAGTTGTCACTGATGTTCTCCAATGCCTCTCTTCTCATCACATGACCAAAGAAATCTGTTTGTCTCTTTCTTATTGGTGTATATAGTGTTCTAGTTTCATTAGCCTCTTTCAGGCAATCGTTGTTAGTTACTCTGGCAGTCCAAGGAATTCGCAACATTCGTCTTAAAATCCACATCTCTATTGCTTCTAAGTTCTTCCTAATTTGTTCAGTTTACATTCCAAGATTCACTGCCATACAGCAAAACTGGTTCTATATAGCATTTTAGCACTCTCTTTCTTACATTCATTGATAGCGACTTATTGCATAAGATACTCTTCATTTTCTGAAATGCGGCTTTTGCCTGCCCTATTCTGCTCTTAATCTCTGTTGTACATCTTTCATCCGATGTTATACGTGCCCCTAGGTAATTTTAAAATTATCCACTTGTTGAGAATTTCCCATTCTATTTCTATGTCACATTTTGGTGTCCCCATTTTCTTTGATTTCACCATTGTTACTATTTTCTTGATATTCAAGGAGAGTCCTTTCTGTGCACTCTCTGATACTACAATGTCCAATAATTGTTGTAGGTCTGTTGCATTATCCGCCACCAATACTGTGTCATCTGCATAGCGTATATTGTTTATATTATATCCTCCGATTAGTATTCCTGGCTTCTCTTTGATCTCTCTCATTATTACTTCGCTATAAAGGGAGAAAAGATCTGGTGACAAGACACACCCTTGTCGTACTCCTAGCTTTATCTGTTCGTAACTACCCTCTTTATTTCCCATTTTAATTGCTGCTACTTGGTTCCAGTATATATTCTTTATTATTCTTACATCTTTCCCATCAATGTTGATATCTTCCAACATTTTAATCAGCTCATCATGTTTTACTTTATCAAATGCCTTAGTATAATCTATGAAGCATAAATATATGTCCCTCTGTTTCTCTGTTGACCTTTCTATTAGTATTCGTAATATATATATTGCATTGTTTGTACCCTTTCCTTCCATAAAACCGTACTGTTCTTTACTAATTTCCATTTTTATTTTCTTTCTTGTTCTTCTCATTATAATTCTGAGTAGAAGCTTAGTGACATAGTTTATGAGGTTAATTGTACGAAAATCTTCCCATTCAATTGCTCCTGGTCTCTTTGGTATTGCTAAAAATACAGATTTTATCATATCGCTCGGTAAATATCCACTGTTGTAAATATCATTCAACATTTTGGTTAATATATCTACCCCAAATTATCCCAATACTTCTAATTCTTCTATTGTGATTTCATCTGGCCCAGCTATTTTTCCTTTCTTCATATGTTTCATAGCGTCAGCGACTTCTTCTTTTAGAATAGGTGGGCCTTCTAAGTTACTTTCTTCTGTTAATTCTTCCCTTTCTCCATTATTATGAGAAAGCACGATATAGATCAATTAAGTGTAAGTATAAGCGTGCATGCGTGCGTGTGTGAGAGAGAGAGAGAGAGAGAGAGAGAGAGGCAGGCAGTCAGGCAGGCAGGCAGACAGAGATATTACAGGGTGTGAGAGAGAGAGAGAGAGAAGAGAGAGGGAGAGAGAGAGACAGGCAGGCAGGCAGGCAGACAGTGATATTACAGGGTGAGAGAGAGAGAGAGAGAGGGAGAGAGAGAGAGAGAGAGAGAGAGAGAGAGAGAGAGAGAGAGAGAAATGGACAGGTGTAACATGCATTCTGTGACACTGGCATTATGTGACACTTAACACTAACAAACGACAACGCTCTGTAATATACACAAACAAAAGAAACACACATTTCACCTTATAAATATACATTGCATTGTATAAAATAAACTTTTGGAAAAGAAAGTTTCCTCGCGGTGTCGAGGTGACGTATAAACAGCGGGAGAGTGCCCGCCCATGGTCCTCATGTGTCGATATTGCCATGGACTCTGTTATTCCCTCCATCCACTGTTTACGTGGTCGGCCTCTCCCTGTGCTTCCATTTGGTCTGTACATCATTGCTTGTTATGGTAACTCCCATCAAGTTCACACTGACACTTCATACTATACATGTTCCAACACATACTTTCACAGATAGTTCTATATTCCTAATATGTACCGCTGTCCTCAATCAATCATTCTTAACCATCGTTAGTTTAACATGTTTCTTTCCACTACAAAAATGTATTATTGTGATAGTCAAGAACCAGTATTTTTTTTTTTTTTTTGTAAATGAGAAATATTTAGGCATGTAGATCCTTTATTCATATATTTGCCATACCCGTCATGGGGGGAGAATGAATCAGTACATTTTCCTTCTTTGTCAATAGGGTTTGGGAAATATTACCACAGTCAGGGACAATGGTTCATTGAGCTACCCAGCACAGAGTGAGGCTGTATCTCGTAGATCAGTTTCTTTGTCAGCCGAGAAGTGGATATTTTGACCACGACCAAGACAAAAGTTTGTTTAACCTCCACCCCCAAACCTCGCCCACGCCAAATACATTCATTGTGGCTGTTATGAGTTACTATCCAATGCAGCTAACTTCAGTCTTTGTTTCGGCTCTCTCTCTCTCTCTTCTCTCTCTCTCTCTCTCTCTCTCTCTCTCTCTCTCTCCCTCTCTCTCTCTCTGTCTCTCTCTCTGTGCGAGCAAACACTAAACATACCTGTTTGCAATTTATTTTGTAAAATGGGATGCTTGTTGCAATGATTAATGTATGTTTGACCCATTGTTTTTGAAAGAACTTTCTCATTCGTTTTTCTGTCCATCCATGGCCCTATTTGCATTCTCCTCAGAAATCTCAATTCTACTGCCACTAGATGTTTCCTAGCTATTCTGCGGTAAAGCTGTAGAAATGTAAATAATTTATAAAAACACACGAAGTAGTGCAGTTTTACAGAATACAATTACGAAAGAAAAGGGCGTTGCGACGACAATCTTTCATCAGCCAAGTACGACAAGGGAGGTCAGATCCATTGTAAAATTCCGCCCGCTGCAGATTCGTACTCATGACCACCGAGCCGACAGTGAGCATCTAGCCACTACACTAGCTCGGCTTCCGTGTTGAATGCTTACTTACAATTGAAAAAGATCAGCTGTCTTGCTTATAGTGGAACATTCTAGCGAAATATTTGTGTCCATAGATTTAAGAGGACGCAAACATGGTCAACTAGTTAGTTAGTTAGTTAATCGACTGATCATCATCATTGCATATCGAAGCATTCAGTACATAAGTGTACTTCCTCGGTAAATCCCGCAGCGTGCACCTGCTAACGACACCGGTTCTGTGTTGGTATATCAATCTTCTTTGGCTTCCTGCGTAGTGTTCTTGTTTGGCCACCCCTCTTTTAATTTGCTATTCTCGCAGTCTGGCCATGGTTGTAGATTCACAGTCATCACTTGGTTCACGCAAAAGTCTTACTTCTCGTAGAGCATTCAGAATGTCAGCCTGGTCCATGGCGCGTCCGCCCTCCACCGTAGCCTCACCTGCGAGCTTGTCAGCCCGCTCATTTCCTTGTACTCCCGCATGCCCTGGCACGAAGATGAAACTAATCTTTGCCAGCCGAGACCGCTCCAGAGGCAGCAACCATTCTCTTCGGATCGACCCCTCCTCTATCCTCTTGATCATGTTCATTGAGTCGCTAAGGAAACATGCCCTAGTGAATGTCTGTGTCTCGAGCCATGTTATTGCTTTACTTACTGCCATGACTTCCATAGTCAGGCTACTTGTGGTTTCAGTGAAAGCACCAGAGTCCTCCTTCACAATTCTCCCTCCGGCCCGAGCCGTAAAGGCCCATGAGCTTCTCACATGTCGGACGACCGACCCATCTGTGTAGATGACAGCATCACCGTCTAGCGAATTCTCGAAAATCAACGCTTGTACTTCAGCCTCCACAGCAGCCGGATTTTCTTGTCTGCATTTTCTATCTAGTTGGATGCAAACTGAAAAGGATGTGCAGAAATCTGTTGGCACTTGTACCCACTCCTCGCCAGGTTCTAAGTCCTCAAGTGAACACACCTGTTGAAGAATGTCTTCGGCTTGACCCATCCACGACCGTCCTCTTTTTAACCTGCTGCCCTTCACCTTCATAATTTCACTATGCAGTGGATGTTGTGTGCTTGCGTTAACTCTGAGGTAGGCGCGTGCTCTGCAAACTTGTATTCTCTCTTCAATGGTTGGAAAATCAAGAAGGTAGCGCATCGCCCTGCATGCTGTATCTCTTGTACATCCAAGAATAATGCGCATAGCTTCATTCTGTATCCTTTCCATCCTTTCTATCTGCTTACGGCTGAGAGTCAGGATTGCCATTGCATACTCAAAAACAGACATGACCAGCCCCTCGTACAGAAGACATAGATGGCGCTGCTCACAGTTTGCTGCCGCCATCACCCGCATCGCAGCCAAACCCCGCTTGGCCTTTGTTATCACCTGGTCTATGTGCTACATTATAAGCAAGGCTTCGATCAAACCGTATCCCCAGGTAATTCATTGCCTGCGTTCTTTCCACCGTCTCTGAACACAGCATTACAGTTGGTGTTGGAGTGTTGACAATATGATTATTCAACGAGAACCAAGTCACTTTTGCCTTTGTTGGGTTGACCATTGCCCCAGCTTCATCACACCAAGTACTTATGCGATTGAGTTCGGTTTGTAGTTCCACAGCAACCTCCTCTCTATCCTTACCCTGACGATACACTAAAACATCATCGGCATATGACAATGTCCTGCCAGGTCCAGTGATCTGCTCACTGGTGATTCTCACTGTGTAGGCGTTGAACAGTACCGGAGATAATGGTGATCCCTGTGGTAGGCCAGGATATATTGTTGTTGGTTCCGAAGTCCAACTGCCACATCTAAAAACTACTTTCCGTTGAAAGAGGGCTGCAGCGATCCAACTAAGGAATGGACTTACTTTGAGTTCAAGAAACTGAAGCATTAAAAAATCCAATGGTACTCTGTGTACGCGTCCTCAAGATCAATCGCTGCAGCAAAGGTTTCAATTCCTGAGTAGAAACCCTCATAGACATCATGGACAGAAACCGCTGCATTGGTCCAGGTTTCTCGTTTTGGACGGTAGACACCCAGGGTAGGTGGGAAAACACCTTGCCTTTCTAGCTGGCTTGATATTTTCCTGGCAATTACCTTCTCCAGCAGCTTGCCTATTGTATTCTGCATGGTTATAATTCGATATCCCTGAATTTTTTTGTGGTCTTTGTCAGGCTTCGGCAAGGGAATCAGATAACTGTGTAACCACTCCTCCTTGATGCTAGCACTCCCTATACTGTTGTTGTACATGTCTGCTAGTTTCTCTAGCTCGTTGTCGATACACCTATTGATGTCGTCGTATCTTATGCCATCAGGCCTTGGAGCGCTGTTTGTTGATCGTCGAAGCACAGCCTTGATTTCTTTCACTGTCACTGTGTCTTCATCCGAAGTGTTCTGGGCCTTGCATCTGTCTGAGGTGACCTCCTTGGCCAGATTTCGGCCTCCCATGTCTGTCTGGTTGCTCTGCTCAAGGTAGCGTTCAAAGAGGGCTTTGCCCTTGTCCTCGTCAGTCCTCTGCCAGATGAGGTCAGCACCTTGGAAGTCAGAAATGCTCTTATTCTTGACTACACCACTCATGCTTTTATGTAGTCGCCAGAACAATTTCAGTGACTTGTCTGTGCTTACTCTTTGACACACCTCTGCCCATTTTTCGCTTTTAAGCACCTTGACCAGTTTTTTAAAATAGCTTACTTTTGTGTGCCTCTCTCTTTCTAAGAACATGCAGGGACTAGAATGACCGGCTCTGTTCTTCTTGGCTGTGTCATCAGGACAGCAAGCCGTCCATACGATGAGGACAGTGCTATTGATCTACATAGTCAACTAAAGGGGGACAATCTAATACAGATGAATGGTCCTACTGTTCCAAGAGAAATAACTCACACAATATGGCTAGAAACGTTTGGTTGTAGGTTCTGACAATAAAAGCTCAATGTTTGAAACTGATACTTAGAATTGTTATTTATATGCAACTTTTGAAGACAAACCGCATTTAATGTGTGCGAAGAATTAATGTGTGTAATGTAATAAATGCCGACTTCGTGGCTTAGAGGTTATGACTTTTCTCCGTAATCTCGTATACTCTCGTCGGTAACGTGATGACGGTGAGAATCAGCAGTGGTTCGGATCGCATCGGTAACTTACGGGGTTTGTGAGCCTGCCGCTCAGAAAGAAATGGCAAACTACTGAGCGTAATCTTGCCAAGAGGTCAACATACAGCTGAAAGATGCTGGTGTTGAAAGCGAGGAGGATAAGCTAAAAAAAAATGTAATAAATAGTATTAGACATTACATAAACAAATAGATAATGTTGCTGCATTTGACGTCTGGGGGTCTTGTTGTATTTTGTAAATGTAAAAACTGTTTTGTACGAAATAAAAATGCATTAAAAGGAAAGAAGTGTTATTAAAATAATTCAAAGGGATATAACAACATAAGTGTAGCTATTTCAGAATTATCGCCCTTTTTTTAGCTCTTCACTTTTTTTTGTGTAGTTTTGCGAACTTTTTCCTGCGTCATCGAACGATCACTTGCGGCTGGACATGTGCTGCTATGAGACCAAAAAAAAAGCGAAAGCAGTGTGTACGATGAAAGGGGAACTTATTCTCATATATTTAGCATTGCGTCTGCTAGCTAAGCGCTAATTTATTACACCGAGAAAACGATTTGTCAGGATTTTAATTTATTTTTATTTTGTTCTCTTCACGATTAGTAAGGTAATTTGTCACATAACTCCTTGTAGCATAAAGAAATGTTAAATTTTTTTTGCATTTTTGAGTTCCCCGTTAAATTTTACATAAATGTGCCGAGTTGCAACATCCCCCTATTCGTCCTTCGATAGGAAATGTTTTTTTTTTAGCAAACAACAAAGCAGCATAGCCAGATCAGCCATCTTAGAACCCACGACTCCATACCTTCAACCCCACTGGATGAAATGAATGGTTATCATCATTCTTGATGGACAAACAACATTGTATTGAGAATGAATAGACTCCTCTGAATAGCGCATCCACTTTGCAAAATTCTATCTGCGGCGACACCCACGCTATAGTATAGTAATACTATTATGCTATTAGTATTATAGGTGATCCTTTGATTATTTTATAATTTGAACCCTCAGTTTAATTACTAATTAATATTTCAGCATTTTACATGACTGAAAATAATTTTGAAAGCCAGTTTTCAGACCCGTCTGTAAACTTGTAAGGTGTTACAGTTAAGTAAGGAGTACTTTTTTCTAAGCTGCGCTGCAGCACTTATTTAAATTTAAATACAGTACTCAGTACTGTAAAATAAGTTATATGTTTTAAATAAGTTAGTATTTAATTATTAGTTGCTGACAATTAGATACAGAACAGTGTGCTGTAATTGTAGAGCAGAAGTAGAAATAGAAATCAATTTTTAGTGAACAGTTAATTATTTAATATTTTAATTTTTTTATTATTTAATATCTTAATAATTAATTAACTGCTGCTTAATTTGTGCAACAGTCACAAACTTAGTTACTTACATTAATGTTTATAATATTTAATCAACAAAAGAAAGCTGTCGCAATGCAGTTAGTACATTAAGACAATATGATACATTTTCATGAATTGTTCTTTCACTAATGACGAACATTTCACATGACATTTAATTAATATAATAAATATGCAGCTATTTTTAACTAGCAATTAGGTCACAGCACATCATAAGAAAAAGTCTTATAAGTCAAGTGCATCTTTGTCAGAGACTCTGAGACTCTTGTGCTTTGTACGATGCTTTCGCCAGGCCGCTGTGTGGAAAGAAACTGAGCAAACCTGGTGCAATGAAGTTGATCCTCTCATTCCTCTCGACATTCTATCGAAAGAGGAATATTACCTTTACTTTCCTGTTACCAAATCATAAGTAGAAACCCCATTTTAAAATATTTTCTGTATATGCAAATACTAATAATAATCATCATCAAGTGCCGGCTGGCGTAGGCGTTCATGGCTTTCCACAAATCTCAGTCTTTGGTGTTCTGGATCCTAATACTAAATTATATTATACACCTGCGTTATACACCTGAGAGAAGTGATGAGTCTCGTTCATGCCAACGAACCAGGCATGCTAATACAGGAAAGTACTCTTACTAATAATTTAATATATTAAAAAAATTAGTTGTGAAACATAAAAAGCAATTAACCAAAGAATGGCCATCACTTGTGACACTCTTTCTTCTTCTTCTTCTTCTTCTTCTTCTTTCGTTCGCCTAAATTATGTTTATAACTGCAATGTTGTCTCTTGTATGAATCTAACAGTCTTTTTTAGTTCATTCAGCGGTCCATAGAGTTTATCTTCCACTGTTGTCTCTCTAGGCCAGAAGGTTCGCCTGGATATGTTGTAGTTTGGGCAATCCTGGAGTATGTGCTCTGCTGTCTGCGACGCCAAACCACATGTGCACATGACTGAGTCACCAATCTTGAATTTTGCATACATGTGGTTGCGTAACCTATTGTGTCCTGTTCTGAGGCGCAGAAGAATGACCTGTTCTGGTCTGTCCATAACGTGGTAGTCGTCTTGAGTAAGGTTTGGTGGCCTTCTGACTGATTTGATCATTCTTTTCTTTTGGTGGTATGTAATAGGCACATCTGGTTGTTCTTCTTGTGCTCCTTCCTTAGCCAATCGATCAGCTCTGTCGTTCCCGGGTACTCCACAGTGGGATGGTATCCACTGTATGGTGATCTTACGATGACTGCTAAGTTCAGAAAGTAGTGTCCTCAGAACTGGCAATTTCCCAGACAGAAGCGCCTCTATTACGGATTTTGCATCTGTCAATATCACCACAATTTTTAAACCCAATTTTTAAATATTGACCAAAATAGCTACAGTTAGTTAGTCGACAGATCATCCTCATTGCACTATGTAACATAGCCACTATGTAATTAACCTCCCTATCCTAAAACATTAACGCTGATTGGCGCAGCAGCCTTTTTACCAGCACAAGGCCAAAGTTTTTGGTACTCATGTTTACTACAACTTATTACTCATAAGGAGAATGTGTCTCTCTTCTAGTCCTCAGTCACTTGTTAACTATTTTCTGAACGAAGGGTTTTAAATAAAGCCCCGTCTTATTACTCTTTATTCTAAACAAAACAATAACTGTGAACAAAAATTTTTTAACAATTTTCAACTTATTTGTAAACAAGGGTAAATACTATTCAATACACAAGACAATTCAACTAAAATCATAATTCATGAGCCAACCAAAACGAAGTCAAAACAGGATATCATACCCCCCAACGTTTTGAAGACAAATTTTCTTTCCCCTCATATCAAATAAAGGTAATCAACCAATTTAAAGAAAGACATTATTCAAAATAATATGACATACATGATGAAACAAAAGAAATCATTTTTACATATATCCTATCCATTGTTAGTCACTTTTATGGACTAACAATAAATTATTTATCTATTAAGAAAACTCAACAAGTCAAATCTCAAAATCAAATGGTAATAAAAAATACATCTTCAAGACCACACGAGAATTTACATCCATATTACCTAACTTATTACCAAAATACAGGTTGTGTACCCTGGCTGGTATTTTGTAAACACTCTTTCTTGAACCATTTCCTGTGACATTCAAGATTCTGCCTGTCACACCTTTGCCACAGCCTGTGTCAATTTGATAAAACAATTCAGATGCACACCTTCCTGTGGTGAGTTTCTATATATTTGAATAACGAAGACACAAACAATAGATTGCACGATTTATTGCCTGGCATATTTCGCTGCATCTCGTCAGGTACATACTGCAGAAATCTGAAAATATAAAAAATATAAAATTACACAGAGTAATGAAGCTTAAATAAAAGAATAACAAAAAACAAATGCCTACACAAAATACAATAAATAATCACGGAGAAGACCCTCCAGTGACTACACTGTTAATTAGGTCAGGGCACATCCTAAAAAAAAATAAATAATACGTCAAGTTAGGCCTCGCCGCCCCGGACGCAATGATATATGGCACAACGTTGTCCGTTTACAAATAACAAGGGCGGCCATTTTAAATTATTAATTAGGTCACGACAAATCCTATCGAAAAAAAGAAAAATACGTCAAGGTAGGCCTCGCAGCCCCGGACGCAATGATATATGGCACAACATTGTCCGTTTACAAATAACAAGGGCGGCCATTTTAAATTATTAATTAGGTCACGGCAAATCCTATCGAAAAAAAGAAAAATACGTCAAGGTAGGCCTCGCAGCCCCGGACGCAATGATATATGGCGCAACATTGTCCGTTTACAAATAACAAGGGCGGCCATTTTAAATTATTAATTAGGCCACGGCAAATCCTATCGAAAAATAAAACATACGTCAAGGTAGGCCTCGCAGCCCCGGACGCAATGATATATGGCACAACGTTGTCCGTTTAAAAATAATCAAGCCATGGTAATAGAAGGCAAATAATAAACAGTTGGCGGCCATTTTAAATTGTTAATTAGGTCAGGGCACATCCTATAAAAAAAAAAAATAATACGTCAAGTAAAACATACGTCAAGGTAGGCCTCGCAGCCCCGGACGCAATGATATATGGCACAACGTTGTCCGTTTAAAAATAATCAAGCCATGGTAATAGAAGGCAAATAATAAACAGTTGGCGGCCATTTTAAATTGTTAATTAGGTCAAGGCACATCCTATAAAAAAAAAAAATAATACGTCAAGTTAGGCCTCGCCGCCCCGGACGCAATGATATATGGCACAATGTTGTCCGTTTAAAAATAAACAAGCCACGTTAATAGAAGGCAAATAATAAACAGTTGGCGGCCATTTTAAATTGTTAATTAGGTCAAGGCACATCCTATAAAAAAAAATAAATAATACGTCAAGTTAGGCCTCGCCGCCCCGGACGCAATGATATATGGCACAATGTTGTCCGTTTAAAAATAAACAAGCCACGTTAATAGAAGGCAAATAATAAACAGTTGGCGGCCATTTTAAATTGTTAATTAGGTCAGGGCACATCCTATAAAAAAAAAAAAATAATACGTCAAGTTAGGCCTCGCCGCCCCGGACGCAATGATATATGGCACAACATTGTCCGTTTACAAATAAACAAGCCACGGTAATGGAAGGCAGAATTTCTCAAGTTTCCAATCTTAGGGCCGCGATAAATCCTGACTTATCAGTTAATTCTTCATTGACTTCCTGGTATTAAATTACGTCACCATATAATTCATAACTCCGCTTAGAATCAGCGTACAGTCTTCGTTGAGATACCGTTGGATTCGTCTCGTCAAGCTCTATCTAACTGGTATGATTTCATAAGTAAAAACCCAATTTTTAAATATTGACCAAATAGCTAATAAGTGATTTCAAGGGACATCAATATTAATACAGTGACTTTTTATTTATTTCAAATAATTTGTACTTATCTTAACCTTTTATAAAAGTTTTAAATAAATTAAGTAAAGTTACATGCCCCATAAAATAGATTAATAATAAATTTACCACATGTTTAAAGGTTTTGTAAAAATATTGATTTTATTTTAAATGCGTTTGAATTTTGTAATACATTTTCCGTTTTTGTTCGTCATTGTAATAAATGGTTTTATAATTATTTTGCATTTATTGTTGGCTGGTTAGCGAACCGAAAGAATGTTTTTCCGGCAAGTTATACAGGCCAAATAAAACAACAAAAGTTAATTGCGTATCCTTAAAACATCACGGCATATTTTGTGTGATATCTATGCAAATTTACGTTCAGAAGTGTGCCATTCATGTTTGAACGAGCAGCATCCATACCAATTCGTAAAACAAAAACAACGCAAGGCGGTCTGCTGCCAAATCGTCCGCAGCTTGTTTCGAACGCGGGTATGTGGGATTACGAACTTCATCCGTAACACCTTTTTCAGGAGCCAGCACAAGCCAAATAGTTGGGTACTTTTCTGTTAATTCACCCCAAACTAACGTCACCAGCTATATGTATGTTAACCAGCTATATTTAGCGTCACCAGCTATATTTAGCACTGACGGTGATCTCCTCTGTGTTCGGGTACAGTGCGTGTCAGTGCGTTTCAATTGCCTCACAGTGTTTCTTTGCTTTGGCAACCGTTTCTGTATGACTGCGTGTATGTGTGTGTGTGTGTGTGTGTGTGTGTGTGTGTGTGTATGACTGCGTGTGTGTGTGTGTGTGTGTGTGTGTGTGTGTGTGTGTGTGTGTGTGTGACTGTCCCATCATGTCTGTCTGCGTCAGGACAGATGGAGATGCCGACATTCGCCATATCGGTAGGACATCCCGCTGAGACAAGGCACATGGCTGCAAGGCTCGCGTCTTCCCTACAGACAGATCATTCTTTTCATATACTGCTGGTCTCAAGAGTTGACAAGCATTTCATTTTGGCAGTTACAGTTGGGGGATGTCGCCGACAGCCAAATGTTGACTGGAGTAATTACCTACGAGAGGTTTGTGATAACAAACTGTTAGTCAATCCCGTAGTAATAGGAGGATAAAATAGCACTGTGGAGATAGATGAGAGCCTATTTACAAGGCGCAAACATCTCATGTGGGACGAGTGTTGCCACAACAGTGGGTATTTGGTGGCATCTGTCGTGAAACAGCCGACTGCTTCATGTTCTGTGTTCCAGACAGACAGAACAGCAGCAACGCTTCTGCCGCTGATCAGGACACACACTTCGGCCTGGCACAACTGTAGTCTCCGACCTCTGGCGTGCGTACTACGGAATTGGAAGTATTCCCGAATTGACGCATCTCACAGTCAACCACTCCCACAACTTTGTGGACCCTACCACCGGTGCACATACTCAATGTATCGAGCGCATGTGGAGAACGGCCAAGGAGAGAAACAAGAGGCAGAATGGAACACACAGGCATCTACTAGAGTCCTACATGTGCGAATTCATGTGGCGTCGACAGACTAAATGCGCTGGTCTCGATGTGTTTAACACCATTCTTGGGGACATTGTTCGATTCTGGATACCACCGCAAGAATAGCGCACCACCGCCGCATAGAACATTGCACACCGATAGAATTGCGCACCGAGTTACGGCGCAACACATGGAAACACATTTGCACACATTTTTTTAAGCAGAAATGTGCACATATTAAGCAAAATGTCACCCCCATCAAGTTAACACTCGCACTTCATACTATGCATGTTCAAAAACATACTTTTCACAGGTAGTTCTAGATTCCTAATGTGTACCACTGTCACCAATTAATCATTTTTAGTATTATTGCCACCAGTCTTTTAAAGAGAAATATTTAGGCTTGGAGATCCTTTATTTATATATTTACAATACCCGTCTTGGGGTTTAATGAATCAGCACATTTTCCTTGCTTGTCAGGGACTAATGCTCATTGAGCTACCCATCGCAAAGGGAGACTGTATCTCGTAGGTCAGCTTCTTTGTCAGACGAGAAGTGGATATTATGACCATGACCAAGACACAAATTCGATTAATCTCCACCCACAAATCTTCCCCATTCCAAATAAATCTATTGTGACAGTTATGAAGTTACTACCCTTTGCAGCTAACTTCAGTCTGTGTTCTCTCTCTCTCTCTCTCTCTCTCTCTCTCTCTCTCTCTCTCTCTCTCTCTCTCTCTCTCTCTCTCTCTCTCCTCTCTCTCTCTCTCTCTCTCTCTCTCTCTCTCTCTCTCTCTCTCTCTCTCTCTCTCTCTCTCTCTCTCTCTCTCGTGTTAGCAAACACCATAATACCTGTTTGCAATTTATTTTATTAATTGGGACGCTTGTTGCAATGATTAATGCATGATTGACCCATTGTTCTTGAAAGAACTTTCTCATTGGTTTTTTCTGTCCATCCATGGCATTCTTTGCATTCTCCTCAGAAATCTCATTTCTGCTGCCATTAGATGTTTCCTATCTTGTCTGCCGTAAAGCTGCAGAAATGTAAACAATATAACATAACACGAGGTAGCGCAGTTTTACAGAACACAATGGCGGCAAACAATTAGCCTTCATCAGCCAAGTACGACCAGGGAGGCCAGATCCATTGTAAAATTCCGACCCGATGCAGATTCGAATTTATGACCACCGAGCCGACAGGCGAACCTCTAGCCACCACGCTAGCCTGGCTTCAGTGTTGATTGATTGATTGATTTAGGAATCGACATCACAGCATTCGTGGCATTCCTATAAGCGCTCCGTCCCCATCTTCAGCCAGCGAAGAGTTCCAACACTAATAGTACCAGTAGCAATATGATTATATGTCCGTCTCGCCTTTCCCCTGAGCGTCGATCGTCGGACAGATTCCTTCGTCACTCCTCGCTGCCTCATTCTTGCCAGACCATGGTATTGATGAAAACGTACTTACACTTGATAAAGATACGCTTTCTTGCGTATAGTGGAACATTCTAACGAAATATTTGTGTCCATGGATTTGAGTGGTCAAAAATGTTGTAAACTAAAGGAGGCCAATCTAATATAAATAAATGGTTATATTATTCCCAGAGAAATAACTCACACAGTAGGACTAGAAACGTTTGGTTGTAGGTTCTGACAATAAAAACTTAATGTTTGAAAAGGATACCTACAATTCTTATTTATATGCAACTTTTGAATGCAAATCGCATTTAATGTCTGCGAACAATTACTGTCTGTAATGTGATAAATGCCGCCCTCCCTGGCGAAGGTATTAAGGGCGCTGTTCGTAATTCCGTATACCCACGTTCGAAAGACAGCTGCGCGGGATTTGGCAGCAGATTGCAGGAAGAACGAAATACCACAATGTAATATACAGGCAAATGGAATATTCTTAAACATGTGAATCGGTAAAATTATCTCGGAACAGTCAAAACAGCTGAGGGGAGATGCCTTGAAGAGATTAGAACAAGAATCGCCATGGCGAAGGTAGCCTTTTGCCACATGAAAAACATACTGACCAATAAAAAGATGTCATTTGCTAGGAGAAAAAGAGTGTTGAAGTGCTACATAGAGCCTCTACTTTTGTATGGATGTGAAGCTTGGACAATGAGCAGTCAAGCTGAAAAACATCTGATGGTTGTGGAAATGTGGTTTCTGAGGAAAATACAAAGAATACCATGGACAGACAGAATAACCAACGATCAAGTCCTACAAGAAACAAATGAAAGTCGTAAACTGGTTAGATAAATTAGACGTAGTCAGTCACAATTGTTTGGACATGTTATGAGAAGAAATAAATTGGAGAACTTGTGACAACTGGCAAGATTGAGGGGAAGAGAACAAGGGGAAGACAGAGCTGTAAATACCTGGATGGCTCGATCACGTGGCATGATCGAAACAAGAAAACTGAGCTGTTCCATGACTCTGGCGATCGAGTGAAATGGCGAATCATGACCGCCCATGCTTTCCGGCATGGGACATGATGTATCGATGGAGTTTGCCATTGTTTTCTGAACGGTCGGACACCCATACCAATTCCTAAATAAACCATCACAAGGCGGTCTGATGCCAAATCGCCCGCAGCTGTGTTTCGAACGGGGATATGTGGGATTACAAACTGCGTCCGTAATCCCTTCACCACGGAGCCAGCACTGGCCAAATACATTTTACGAAAAACTCAAACACACGCACGTAATTTCACACATTTTTTAAATACACAATTTCACAGATTAATGCCACTAAATTCAAGTCCACACTTACACTTCATACTATACATGCTCAAACACATACTTTCACAGATAGTTCTGTATTCCTAATGTGTACCATTATCCCCAATAAATCATTCTTAGTATTATTGCAATCATTTATGTTTGACCACCTTTAGTTTAACTTTTTTCTTTCCGCTACAAAAATGTATTATTTTGATCGTCAAGAACCAGTAATTAAAAAAAAATAGAGCTATTTAGGCTTGGAGATCCTTTATTTATACATTTATAATACCCGCCATGGAGGAGAATAAATCAGCACATTTTCTTTCTTTGTCACCGGGAATTGGGAAATATTACCACAGTCAGAGACAAAGGTTTAACGAGCTACCCAGCACAAAGGGAGGCTGTATCTCGTAGATCAGTTTCTTTGTCAGCCGAGAAGTGGATATTATGACCGCGACCAAGACAAAAGTTCGTTTAAAACATCCACCACTCCCCAAACCCCGCCCACCCCACATAAATGCATTGTGCCTGCCATGAAGTTACTACCCAATTCAGCCAACTTCAGTCTTTGTTTAGTCTCTCTCTCTCTCTCTCTCTCTCTCCCTCTCTCTTTCGCTCTCTCTCTCTCTCTCTCTCTCTCTCTCTCTCTCTCTCTCTCTCTCTCTCTTTCGCTCTCCCTCTCTCTGTCTCTGTCTCGCGTGCGCAAACAAATACCACGCATACCTGTTAGCAATTTATTTTATAAATTGGGACGCATGTTGCAATAATTAATGTATGACCCATTCAGTGATACTGTTGAAAAGTCAGTTCCATATCCTTTACAAGACGACGCAGTCAACACCAGAACTATTTGCTGTTATGATCTCATGGAAAATTTACGTCAAGAAGCTTGCCAGTGCTTTAGGAACGACCGGCACACATACCATTTCATAAAAAAACAACGCAAGGCGGTCTGCTACTAAATCGCCCGCAGCTGTGTTTCGAACATGGTATGCGAGATGACGAACTGTGTCCGTAACCACATCGACACGGAGCCGGTGATACTGTTACACTTGTTACAATAAACACTAAGAGTGAATGAGAATACTTGGAGTATGAAAGACTTTCTATTGAACGATTTTAGTGTACAAGGGAGCAAATGATTACTCCACCATCATCATCAACAAGTAATATGTTATTAATTAGACCATGCCATGAATAAAATATTATCATGTGTACATGAATGAATATGTTGTATTCGCAAATATAAACATGCACGCACTCGCGCGCGCGCGCACACACACACACACACACACACACACACACACACACACACACACACACACACCATATCTTGTAAATACACCGTGTTGTACGACATGAAAGGTAAAAAAGAAAACAATTGACGGGCCTCCTTCCTCCCTTATGTAAGGAATGAATGTGTACATGCATCATGCCATAAATGTTATATTACATATCTATGCATGAATGTATTTCTTTTATTCGTACATGTGTCACTTAACACTAACAAACTGCAAGGCTCTGTGATATACCATTGGCATTGGCACCTTTCCGTCTTGACAGACGATAGTTTGGTACATTGTGCTTCAAAAAGGCTTAATAACTACGATCCATGGCGGTGGCGAGTGTGGCTGGTAAGGCCAATTCTTGCTGCAAATGTTTGCCCACAGTAGGTGCATGTGAAAACATGGTCATTTCCACCATTTTACACCATCTTACGTCTCTCACGCTCTTTGTGTGCTTTATCTGCAATCATTTTCTCCTTTGTCTTTATTCCATTTCTGATAGTTGCCCTCCAAGCAACACGTTCAGCGGCGACGTGTTCCCATTGTGCATTATCAATGCCTGTATCAGTCATGTCCCGCTTACACACATCTTTGTATCGTAGTAGAGGCCGACCCTGAGATCTCCTACCCGTCTGTAATTCACCAAAAAAGATGTCCTTTGGTATTCTACCATCATCCATCCTCCTAACATGTCCTATCCATCTAAGTCTACGAAGACTGAGCATGGAATACACCGTCACACAACCTGATCTTTCCAATACTTCAGTATTTGTGATTTTGTCTTGCCACTTAATACCAAGTATTCTTCGCAGACACCGCATATGAAAGCTGTTTAAATGTTTCTCTTGGCGTGAGTAAGTTGTCCAGGTTTCACTGCCATAAAGAAGAGTACTAAGGACACAGGCTTGGTAGACGAGGACTTTTGTTTTGGCAGTAAGCTTCCTGTTCTCCCAGACTCTTTGTGCTAAAATGTTCATTGTTGTTGCTGCCTTGCCAATCCTGATGTTGATTTCCTGATCTAGGGATAATTTGCTATTTACCTCTGATCCTAGATGTGTAAAATGGTCTACTATCTCCAGTTCGGCGTCGTCAATAAAGATTGATGGTACACCATGTGCACCTTGTGACATAATCTGTGTCTTCTTTTTGTTAATTGTTAAACCAAATTCAGAACAAGCATTGGAGAATGCAGATAGTAGATGTTGTAATTCTTCCTCAGAGTGGGTCGTAATCGCAGCATTATCAGCAAAAAAACAACTCTCTGATTAGTACCCTGCTAATTTTGGTCTTGGCCTTCAATCTCTGAGCATTATAGAGGCCACCATCTGAGCGTGAGTGAATGTAAATACCGTCATCCTGATCACGAAAGGCATATTTCAGTATAAGTGAAAAGTATATCCCAAAGAGGGTGAGGGATAGTACACAAACTTGCTTAACTCCACTCTTAATTCAACAATGGACAGAAGAGTTGATGGGCAGCCAATCTTCTTTAGTGCTTTGAACAGACCCTCACGACTGACCAAATCGAATGCCTTTGTGAGGTCGATGAAGGCAATAAACAGTGGCTGATTTTGTTCCCGGCATTTTTCTTGCATCTGTCGCAATGAGAATATCATATCAATGGTAGACCGGTTCTGACGGAAGCCGCACTGTGATTCGGGGTAGACTTGATCTCCCAGGACTTGAAGTCTGCGCAGGACAATTCTGGCAAATACTTTCCCAACAATACACAGAAGTGAGATACCCCTATAGTTGTTACAGTCGCTCCGATCTCCCTTGTTCTTGTACAGCATTATGATGTTTGAGTCTTTGAAAACCTGTGGGACTTGTCCTTCTCGCCAGCATAGCTCTATTAGCTGGTGGATCTGTAGAGCGAGTGTGTCTTGCCCACTCCTGATTACCTCTATTGGAATCCCATCCTTACCTGGAGCCTTGCCAGATGCAAGCTCATTTATAGCACACTTGATTGATTGATTGATTGATTTAGGAACCGACATCTACAGCATTCGGGACATTCCCATAAGCGCTCCGTCCTCATCCTCAGCAGCCAGCGAAGAGTTCCAACACTAATAGTTCCAGTAGCAATCTGATTATATGTCCGTCTCGCCTTTCCTCTGAGCGTCGAGCGTCGGCCAGATCCCCTCGTCACACCTCGCTGTCTCATTCTTACCAGACTATGGTGATCCATCTGCTCCTCCGAGGTGTACACGTGCTCCCACAAGGCCGCAACCACGTCTGCCCCGTCATGCATCAATACTCCACCAAGTTTTGCCGAGCCAACCAATCTGTCTGCCTGTTCATTCCCCAGCACACTTAACTTCTGTTATAGTGGGAAGTGTGTCCAGGTGGTCAAGAGTTGGCAGGGCCTCTATGGCGTTGAGGGTATCATCCGCTAGCTTGGTCTCACTTGAGTAAAGCTCTAAATAGTGCGAGATAGATCAACGATCCAAAATATAGGCACAATGATTGTCTGCGGTTTCAATAGTAAAGAACAAGAACTTATAGAAACAATAGAAGAGAGGAAAATTGGACTGATGGGAATAGTTGACAACAGAATAAAAGGGGAAGGTTGCAAGAAGATCCACCACAGTTACACGTTTGTTTACTCTGGAGTGGAACAGCAAGAAAGGGCAAGACACGTTGTGGGAATAGTCATTGAACCACGGCAAGCAAGAGGAATACTAGAAATAATGTATATCAAAAACACGCATTACACCATGTAATACACATTGCTTTGTATGAAATATATTTGTGTATAAATCACGGAAGTGAGTCCCCTACCCCGGTAACATAGGAAAGGGAATCCCAGCATTGGAGCAATGGGGGGGGGGGGGGGAGAGAGAGAGAGAGAGAGAGAGAGAGAGAGAGAGAGAGAGAGAGAGAGAAGAAAAATGATGGTGTTTCTGGTTGAGGCCCTTCCATTGTACTTTGGTTGGGTTGACACCTTCTCATCTCATCTCAACTCATAATGTTCCTATTGTACCTTGCGGTGTCGAGGTGAAGTATAAACATCGTGAGAGTGCCCGATTATGGGCTTCATATATCGATATTCCCATGGACTCTGCTATTCCCTCCGTCCAACGTTTACGTGGTCGGCCTCTTTCTCTGTTTCTATCTGGTCTGTACATCATTGCTTGTTGTGGTATGCTGTTTACTGGTAATATACTTGCATGGCTAAACCATTTGACTTGCTGCTTTCTAATAAAATCTAGTGCTGCTTTAACCCCCACTTTAGTCCTGATTTCTTCATTTCTGATCTTTTCTCTTCTTGATACGTTGAGTATTCTTCTCAGGAATCTCATTTCTATTGTTGTGATTTTTCTTTTCTTTTTTTCTGCATTGTTCAGGTTTGGCATTGGTAGCATAGAGTTGGTAGGAAGATTGTGTTGTAAAGTGCTTTCTTAGTAGTTATTGATACATGTTTGTTCTTTAGTATTGGTGCCATTTGTCCAATGAGTTGACACCTGCGATCACCCCATATGTGGGTGTCTCGAGAGTGTAATTTTCTCGTAAGGGGAAGATTTCTGTTGAAATTTCTGTTGAGATTTTCAGAATATTTACTATAACTATATATGTTTAGGTTTAGCCAAATGTGTGCTCGATAATGCCGCACTACAATAATCGTGTTTATTCTGCTATTGACAAATGTGTCACCTTCATGTGCAATGAAGTAAGCAGTCTTGGTTCGCCATCTCACACAGTCGTCAGTCTATGGCCGGGTCATTGATTTTGTCTCGATTATGCTAAGTCATCCTGGCATAAATCTCTTCGTTTCCACATCTTCTGTTCCCGTCAAGTTTTCTAGTGATCACTAAGTTTTCAAGTTTATTTCTCATCGTACCATGATTTGTAAACAAAACTGAAACATTGCGTTTACTTTTTCTATTCAGTTTTCTTTTTTTTTTCTTTTTTTTATTTGTTGTTGAAAGAACTTTCTCTGTTCTTCTGTCCATCCATGGCATTCTTTGCTCACAAATCTCATTTCCACTGTCATTAGATGTTTCCTTGCTTATCTGAGGTAAAGTTTTAGAAATCTAAACAATATTTAACAAAAAACACCAAGTAGTGCAGTTTTACAGAATACCATGACGGACAACAAAGGACGTTGCGACGATTAGCCTTCATCAGCCAAGTACGACCAGGGAGGGCTGATCCATTGTAAAATTCCACCCCGCTGCAGATTCGTACTCATGACCACCGAGCGACAGGCGAGCATCTAGCCACTTAGACTAACCATGTAGCTTAGTACGGCTTCCGTTTTGAATGCGTACTTACTATTAAAAAGATCAGCTTTCTTGCGTACAGTGGAACATTCTAACATTCTAAAAGGTTATTCAAACTTCTACACCAAATGATGTCGGTCCCGCCAGAGACCACAACTTTAACTAAAGACAGCAGCAGCCGTGATGTTTTCAACAGCAACTGCCGTGAAGTTTTTAACAGCACTAATATAAAGCAGCTCAATTTAGCAAAGACCCCCACACAGGAGGAAATAACGACAACGGAGGACTTCACCGGCACATTACTGCTAAAACAGACCAGCGTAGGAGAAGCCAAACTGTCGGCGCTACCAACAGATAAGATAATCAAGCTGCTGGAAATAACAAGCTGGGAAGAAACTAACAACATCTACCAGCTGCGCAAGACACCTGATGGAGTAGTTGTCTCCATCAACAAAAACCCAAAGACCACAGCACTTATGCAGAAAATAGCATAAGGAGAGAAGGCTGACATCAAGCTTCGCCACGGCATCTTATTGGAAGTGACCGACACTGCATGACGAAATGATGGGTCATTAAACGAGTCAAGACCCATCTCACCAACGACCAGATCAGGGAGATGCTGATAAGGGAGAACAAGAAACTCAAGATCACCAATGCTGAGAGGATCATCAGAAAGAACAACATCCCCTCCACAGTCGTCATAGTAACATCGGAGGACTGAGTGATCCCTCAATACATTAGATGGGACAAGAGAGACCAAGTTCCAGAGCACTACATACCGAGAGTGCTGCAGTGCTCTAAGTGCCAGAAGTTTTGGCACACCCGTGCCCACTGCAAAAGGGAGGTGGAGGTATGCAGATACTGCTCTGGACCTCATCCATACAGTCAATGCCAGCATGCAAAGATCGACAAGGACTTCAGGAGGCCTAACACAAACAGAAAGTGCGCCAACTGCCTCGGCAACCACGGCGCCAGGTACCTCGACTGCCCCTGCCACCAAGACAGCAAGGAAGCTATGAAGATGGCCATCAAGACTAACCTGCCCTATAAAGAGGCTAGGACTCAATACGAGGCCACCAATCGACTCACAAAAAGCGACAAAGCACAACTGGAAGGCCAACTGAAGGACCTGCGATTAACGCTCAACAAAATGGAGGAAGAAAAAGACAAGACGCAAGAGTCTCAGATAACAGCCGCTCAGCGCGTCCTGGACGAACCGAAGCAAGTTCAGCAGAAGATTGAGCAGGATGTCGCTCGAATGGCTGCTATAAAGGCTGAGACTGAAGAGCAGCTATCAAAAATAAAAGATGTGAAAGAAAGGACAGAAGATACTCTACAAGAGATATTAGCACTGCAAGAACACAGACAGAAGAAGAAGCAACATATGAAGGACGATATCGCTCCCCACCAAGACCGAACTGGCGAACCGCTCACAACACACGAAATCAAGGAAGACCAAGAAGACGCCCAAACGATCACAACTACTGGAGCATAGAGAACGAGAGGTAAAGCTCCGTGAAGGAACCAGAACCATATGACTGGGTGGGTACCCAATTATTCCACACCTTAACAAGTGCGAGACTCTGCCCAGACATGAAAAACTTCAAGAAGAAAGGAATGAACACAATCAACACATCAGAAGCAGGGAAGCTGACAACAAGCAGCCCATAGTACGAAATAAATCTACAAGTCACACTATAAACACCCCAATTACAGCCAAGTCGAAAAATCGAAGGCTGAACGGGGGAATTCGTACCAAGGATTGGATTGGATTGGAATGGAATGTTGTCTCTTGTATGAATTTAACTGTCTTTTTAAAGTTCACTCAACGGTCCATATAGTTTATCATCCACTGTTGTCTCTCTAGGCCAGAAGGTTTGCCTAGATATGTTGTATTTTGGGCAGTCTTGGAGTATGTGATCTGCTGTCTGCGACGCCAAATCACATGTGCACATCCAATCTTGAATTTTGTATACATGTGGTTGTGTAATCTATTGTGCCCTGTTCTGAGGCGCAGAATAATGAATTGTTCTTGTCTGTCCGTATAAGACAAGAGAGACCAAGTTCCAAACTTTTGAATACAAAAGCTTGGATATCCGTTCAAGCCAGGACACAGATAAGTTGACATTTATATTTTCGTGTATTTGTTAGTCTATTTTTATTTGTTTGTTCGGTGCTGACGAAGGCTTTGGCCGCAACGTCCATTTTGTTTTTTGTTTTTTGTAGTCGTGCTTTGGTAAAGCTCATAACCTACTTCTCGTTTTCAGTGATTCATTCATTGTCTGTCCGTAACGTGATAGTCGTCTTGAGCAGGTTTTGGTGGCTTTCTGACTGATTTGATCATTCTTTTCTTTTGTTGGCATGTAATGGGCACATCAGGCTGTTCTTGTTTTGCTCCTTCCTTAGCCAGTCGATCAGTTCTGTCATTTCCGGGTACTCCACAGTGGAATGGTATCCACTGTATGGTGACTTATGCTGACTGTTACGTTCAGAAAGTAGTATCCTTAGATCTGGCAATCTCCCAGTCAGGAGCGCCTCGAGTACTGATTTTGCATCTGTCAATAGCACCACAAGTTGTGTACTATTGCTAGTATTTAGTAATTTCTCTATTGCTATCTTTATTGCCTCAATTTCAGCAACATAGTTATGGTAGTACTTTCCTGTTGGAACTCTGGCCGTGTCCCTAGTATTATTTGGGTATTTTATGCACACTCCAGCCCCTCCATTTCGAACAGAATTTTGTGCTGACACAATATTACTAGAAACGTTTGTTTGTAGGTTCTGACAATAAACACTCAATGTTTGAAAAGGATACTTACAATTCCTATTTATATGCAACTTTTGAATACAAACCGCATTTAATGTCTGCGAAGAATTAATGTTTAGTTTAGTTTAGTTTAGTCGATGGATCAACATCACGGCACACGGGTGTAACCCATAAGTGCTCCGTTCTTCTCCTAACTCAAACCTGAGTCTGGAGAAACTCAGCTAAGTGCACGAACTCCGTAGAACCGGCGAGGATCCTGAAATACTTTGGGTAGATTTTTAACTCGAAATTTTGCCCAGAGACATATGTAATGTAATGAATAGTATGCAGTATTTTTTTTTTTAAATGTTGTATATCTCTTGCAAGGCGTTGCAGTCAACACCGGCATTTTTCAACTGCTGTTGATGTACTAGACAAGATTACGCTCAGTAGTTTGCCATTGCTTTCTGAGTGACAGACTCACATTCCCCGTAGCCAAAAAAAAAAAAAAATTCCCATATGTGTGGCACGTTACACCCACCTTGGGTATTCATGATGCCCATGTTAAAAATTGCCTCAACGAGTCATGTATTATTGATTATGTTTCATGCTGTTAGTGATTTGGGATTCTGTTTTGTCACTTCAGATGACAGCTTCTGTTGAGGATCGTGGGCAGATCATTTGCACTACTGCACTTTAGTCTTAATGAAAATACAATACAAGAACCAAAGATGGGATTGATTGATTGATTGATTGATTTAGGAACCGACATCACAGCATTCGGGGCATTCCCATAAGATGGGAATGGGTGCACAAATATGCTTGTTTCACCAAAGCACATGCGTGCCTGTCAAATAATAGGCAAACATGTTTAATATGTCAGTTACATGGAAACCGATAATAGCAGAGTCGTGTTTACAGTCCTGTGAAATAATCTTGTTGCCAATATAATAATTAACACGCAAAATTACGTCTTGCCTAATGCTCGACATTTCTACTATTATATGTAGTTGTTGAATCTGCAAAGAAGTTGATGCAGCGGTCGTGAAATCAGACACGTATAATTTATGTGTAATTACATAAATTCAAAATGTTCATATTTTATAAAACAAAAAAATTAATACAGTTGTTTCCCTTGCAGAAAATTCACAATACACTGTCTGTGTATTATGTGGAAGGGAAACAATCATATATATATATATATATATATATATATATATATATATATATATATATATATATATATATATATATATATATATATATATATATATATATATATATATATATATGCAGTTTACAAAACTCGCTTACACTCAGGAAATAAATGATCGTAGACCCCGAGGTAGACCAAGAAGGCGGTGGAGAGATAATACATGTACAGACCTACAAGCACTTGGAATCAACGACTGGCAAGAGAAGGTCCACCAGAGAGACGAATGGAGACGGATTGTATTTGCAGCAAAGAACCTCAATGGCTCGGAACGCTAAAGAAGAAGAAGAAGAAGATATATGCAGTTAATGCGCAGGATCTGCAACAATTAGTAGATGCGGTTGTTGTACATAGTGAGCAACTGGGGTTAGAATAAAATTGTAATATGAAACAGGTTATGGTCGTCACTAGGAAGAACGAAGTACCACAATGTAATATACAAGTAAATGGGAATATTCTTCAACAAGTGAATCAGTATAATTATCTCGGAACAGTCATAACATCTGATGGGAGATGCCTTGAAGAGATTAGAACAAGAATCGCCATGACGAAAGTAGCCTTTAGCAAAATGAAAAACATTCTGACCAATAGAAAGATGTCAATTGAAACGAGAAAAAGAGTGTTGAGGGGATACATAGAGCCTGTGCTTTTGTGTGGATGTGAAACTTGGACAATGAGCAGTCAAGCTGAAAAAACATCTGGTGGCTGCATAAATGGTTTCTGAGGAAAATGCAAAGAACACCATGGACAGATAGAAAAACCAATGACCAAGTACTACAGGAGACAAATGAACATCGTAAATTGATTAGAGAAATTTGACGTAGACAGTCAATATTTTTTGGACATGTTATGAGAAGAAATGGATTGGAGAACTTAGTGACAACTGGCAAGATTGAAGGGAACAGACCAAGAGGAAGACCGAGAGGAAACTACCCGGATGGCTTGGCCACATGGCATGGACGAGACAGGAACACTGAGCTGATCCACGACGCTGGTGATCGAGTGAAATGGCGAGTCATGACCTCCCACGCTTTCCGGCATGGCACATGATTGATTGATTGATTGATTGATATATAATATATGGGCGTGTCCCTTTAATGTAATATTGAGATGACATTCTGCAATTGTTCACGTTATTTCTATGCATACGGTATTCTAGATGATAACAATGAATAATACGTTACTTGTTTGTGTGTTTTTTTTTCCACTCCCTCGTTTTGAACTAAAGCGTAGTCCAGCACACACCTTCTAGCAGTGGCGTGCGGAGGTTCTTTGATGCCCGGGGCCAAACCCTTGATTGGATGCCCCTAAATTGTTCTTTCCCTAATTCATTCCTCCTCCCCTCCCACTGCACTGTGCTGTCCCCTCTCCCTAATTGGATGCCCCCTCTCCAGGCTGGATGCAAGGGGCCGTCGCACCCCCTGCACCCCCCCCCCCCTCTCTTTGCACGTCACTGCCTTCTAGAAGTACTGGACTGAATTTTGCATGTGAATTAGCTTTCCCTATTAACAGTGTCCATCACCATTAGGAGAACTCACTCCGAATACAGGGGGTACTTGTAATTTACGTCCCCAAGTCAAGGGCGAGAGGTCAACATTTTAGTCCAACTGTCCGCTGTAGGGGTTGAACCCCTTACCTCGGCATCAGCACAACAGAAGTTTAAGAACGCGCGTTCCTATCCATATGGCCATGCCGACCTCTACAAGTTACTTATTCTATACTACATGGCCAATACTTTTTTCGAGGGGTGGGGGACATCATTATTATTCGGGACATTTCCACATATGCCCTGTCCGCCACCAGGGTTTAACATTCTATAGCGATCTGATTAAACATAACTACTCTCTTCTTTGTGAAACATCTCTCCAGTTATGGATACACTTTCTGTTCATTTGCATTCGCTTTCTTATCCCATAGAGCGTTTATCACATCAATGTGTGTTGAAGTGATACATAGAATCTGCACTTTTGAAACCTTACAATGAATGAGTAGACATGCTGAAAAACATCTAACGGCAGTGAAAATATGGTTCCTGGGGAAAATGCAAAGAATACCATGGACAGACAGAAAAATCAGCTCCTGGTGACGTTCCCATTTTCAGTTTTGATATGGCTATCTCCAGTTCACTGACTGTGATGGGTGCCTCCAGAACCTCATGTACTATTTCCTTCTGTCCTGTATGTTGCTATTTCTCTCGAATCTCTTGTTGTTTCTCTGGACTAATTTCGGTATTGTTATCTTGTGCGAATGAGTCCGCAAAATGGTCAGCTGCTTGCTTTCCTGTTCAGATGTTTCCGTCTTTATGAAGTGCAATTTTTGAGTTTCTCCCTGTGCTCTCATCGTTAAGTTGTTTTATTAGCTTCCACAATTTCCTTGTGTCTCTATCAAAGTTCAGAGACTCTGTTTTCTCCTGCCAGCTTTCCCGTCTAGCCTGCAGCATGGCTCTTTGAAATGTGGCTTTTGCGTGCTGGTATTTATTGTGGTGCTCTTGGCTGGGTTTGGCCTCTGCTTGCTTTCTACACACTCCCACATCATTATGCATCTTTTTCAGTTCACTACTCCAGTAGGGTTTATATTGTTTACGGGCTCCTCTTGGTACAGTTTCTCGTGCTGCCTGTAGTATGCATTTCCCAAACTCTTCAACTACTTTATTTATGTCTTTCTCAGTATTCAGGTTTCTAACAGTATGCTGGTGCTGCTTTAAATTACAAGCTCCTTTACTACAGTTAGAAAGACTGGCCGATGGTCACTGCCACCAAGTTGTTTGCCAACAATTCGTGTAATGTTCCATTCCAAGTCTGGCGAATGAAAAGCCAGGTCAGATGTAGTTGTAGTGTGCCATGATCTGGAGTAGAAAGTATGTGGCTTGGACGGCTTGTTAATTAAGATGAATCTATTCTCATCCTGCCAGTCTTCCAGTCTCTCTCCTCTCTGGTCCATGTGATCATAGCCCTAGCTCTGCGAGTGGCTCTTGAAA
Organism: Cepaea nemoralis; assembly: GCA_014155875.1. NCBI lineage: Eukaryota > Metazoa > Mollusca > Gastropoda > Stylommatophora > Helicidae > Cepaea > Cepaea nemoralis. Next base: position 67,494 of record JACEFZ010000616.1, read on the forward strand.
TCGCCAC